>JAHKKF010476515.1:0-42364 GCA_019740295.1 Labeo calbasu | reverse complement strand
AAATAAAGGCTACTGCAGCTTTTTATCTCAAAAATTTGACTGTAATTTTGGGGTCAACCGATTATCGGTGCTGATATTAAGCATTTTTGGTTATTAGTATCTGTCATTTTCATTTAAAGAAAGCTTTTGTCAGAGCCCTTCTTAATTTCAACATTACTGTACCTTTTTTCACCAGATCTATATATCGGTTCAAAATAGTGGTTTTCGGTCTACTTGATCTGTAATTATTGGTATTGGTTGACCCCTACTTTAATTCTTACAATTTTGAGTTTATACATTTTTAGTTACACTTTTTTCTTACTGTTGTGAGATATAAACTCAGATTTTTTTTCTTTTTTCCTTCACAATTCTGAGTTTACATCTCACAATTCAGATTTTTTTCTTTCTACCACTGAATAAAAAATGAAGGCTACTGCAGCTTTTTATCTCAAAATTTTGACATAAATTTATTTTTACACCAGATGTGTATATCGGTTCAAAATATCGGTTATCAGTCTACTTGATCTGTAATTACCCCTACTTTAATTCATACAATTCTGAGTTTACAGTATATATATATATATATATATATATATATATATATATATTTTTTATTACACTTTTTTCTTGGTGTTGCAAGAAATACACTCAGAATTCTGACCTTTTTTCTTACAATTCTCTGTTTACATCTCACAATTCAGTTTTTCAGATTTTTATTTTATTTTTTATTTTTTATTTGCTTTCTGCCCCAGAATTAAAAAATAAAGGCTATTGCAGCTTTTTATCTAAAAATTTGGACTGTAATGTAGGGGTCAACCGATTATCAACACCGATATTAAGCATTTTTATGGTTATCTGTGTAAGTAATTTTCAAAGCCGATTTGCCAATAAAATAATTTAAAAGCATTTAAAGCTTTTGTCAGAGCCCTTGTTATTCTTAATTTTGACATTAATTTTCATTTTTACACCAGATGTATATATCGGTTCAAAATATCGATTTTTAAGCTACTTGATCTGTAATTATCAGTATTGGTTGACCCCAATTTTAATTCTTGCAATTCTGAGTTTATATCTAAAAACGTCAACTTTTTTCTTGCTGTTGCAAGATATAAACTCAATATTCTGACTTTTTTACATCTCACAATTCCACCACAGAAAACAAAATAAAGGCTATTGCAGCTTTTTATCTCAAAATGCAGACTGTAATTTAGAAGTCAACCAATTATCAGTGCCGATATTAAGCATTTTTATGGTTATCGGTATCTGTCATTTTTAAAACCGATTAGCCAATAAAATAATTTAAAAGCATTTAAAGAAAGTTTTTGTCAGAGCCCTTGTTATTCTTAATTTTGATATTAATTTTAATTTTTACCCTAGATATATAGTATATAAGGATTCAAAATATAATTTATTGGTCTGCTTGAGTTTATATCTAAAAATCTATATTTTTTCTTGCCATTGCAAGATATAAACTCTAAATGGTTTTCTCATAATTCTGAGTTTACGTCTCACAATTCTGTTTTTCCCTTTCTGCCACAGAAGGTAATTTCAACTTTTTATATCTTACAATCTCTGCTTCTCAGAATTACAAGAAACAAGTCATTGTTGTGAGACAAAAAGTTGCAATTACCTTTTTTTATCCAATGGCCGATCTAAACGTGTATAAATACTGCTAATTTCTGTAATTTCTGTAAATATGAGATTTACAGAAAGATTTTGAAGACATTTATTTCTTATTTGGTCTGACATACAGTTGAAGCATAAGACTAAAAACATGTGTTAAAGTAAATAGGGTCAAATTAAGGGTCAAATAAAGAGGAAATAGTAAATTAAAAGCAAACCATACTGGATACTTCCACAGAAAGGCTTTACACTGGCTGTAAAGATGATTCAAGATATGAATTATTCTCTTGCGTTTACTTCTGTAGTATATGTATATTTGATGAATGTGGAGAAGTCATACGAGGACTGCTTCTGCTACACTGACCTTCTTTCAGTCAGCATGCCCTGCTGCTTTCAGGCAAAAACGCAGTAAATTCAGTAAAATAAAGTCTGCAAATTTGTCACTTTTGGCTCTACGGCATCCAACTTGGCACATTTCCTGAAAAGCTCCAGGCGTTTCTCTGTACTTCCGCATCTTTATAGGCTGACAACCCAACACAATTTACATTTATGCATTTTGGCAGACACTTTAAGTGACTTCAGTCCATTCATTATATCAGCATAAAGTTAAATGGAAGAAGTATCAGTCATTTTTAAAATACACCATTAAAAAGGCATTTACACTGATGGCGATTAAATCGTTGGCGGTCGCATGTCTCTTTGCTGTCAGGCGATGAATTGCTGTCCGATTCGTAGTCTATGCATAGAGATAAGACTATCAGACGACCTAAGACTAGATAACAGCAGGTCTTCCCCTGGATTCGCTCTTGTCATACTGTATTTTTAAGAAGTAAACACAGGCTTTGGCAGTGAGTTTGGTCTGGTTGGACTGTACTACACAATATGTCACAGGTCTGGATCTCTCTGCTGGATCTCTGAATCATGGCTGCATCCCAGGCTCATGGAGGTCCTGCTAATGCTGACCCAGAGGAAAAAAACGGGCCTATTTCCACAGCTAAGATCGACACTGCTTTCTGTCTCAGTGGATCTATGCAAAGCACAAATATGGAAATGTTGGACTGCCATCCAGTCCTGTCACTTCATTATAGGGTTCCCAGCCAAAGTAAGCATAATGGTGATGTCTGACCATAAACAATTTTTTTACATTATTTATTTAATAATATATAAAATATGTAATGTAATTATAATAAATACAATATTACATGTGATTTATCGTGATTAATAAACCAGCAGTTGATTAAAAATGTTCAGCTCCAGTTTCTGGTTCCATATGCTTGTTTCCATTTCTATTTCTAAATTAACCAGCCATGCATGTCTACATGAGGGATACATTTTATAGGTATATATAGGTATTATACATTAGAAAATTCAGCATAAAGAAGCAACGCTGCTTAAAAGCCAGACTAAATCAAGCCTGCTCTGACTCAGCCCCTACTATCAAAGTATTCAGATGTAATCGTTGTGTAAATGCATTTATTCCACCTCCGAGCAGCATTAAATTGTCTGTGTAAAGACACCTAAATGCCACCTCTGCAGTGTAAATTTGACATATATTATGCCTACCCACTTCAGTCCCTAGTATCAATCCATACAGTTGTATTTATATCTGTGTAAATGCATGCATGCCACCTCTTAGCAGCATTAAACAGTCTGCGTAAAGATACTTCTGTGCCTCCTTTGCAGTGTAAATCTGCACTGGTTATTTTAGGGCATCTTTACACAGCTGAGTTAAGGCTGCTCTGTGCCAGCTCAAAATTCAGTGTAAAGATGCCACATAAAAGCCAGACTAAATTTTGCCTCTTTAGACCGACCTCAGCCCCTAATATTAAAATAGGGCAACTACAGCCAGTTAAAGCTGCTCTGTGCCTGCTCAAAATTCTGTGCTGCATAAAAGCCAGACTAAATCAAGCCTGCTCTGACCCACCTCAGCCCCAGTATCAAAGCATACAGCTGTATTTGTATCTGTGTAAATGCATTTAAGCCACCTCTGAGCAGCATTGAACTATCTGTGTAAAGACACCTAATGCCACTTCAGAAACACTTCTGTGCCATATTTGCAGTGTAAATTTGGCAATATTTACTGACCGTAACTTATCAGTCTACTAAGGCCATCTTTGCACAGCTAAGTTAAGACTGCTTTGTGCCTGCTCAAAATTCTGTGTAAATGCGTAATGCTGCATAAAAGCCAGACTAAATTAAGCCTGCTCTGACCCACCTCAGCCCCTAGTATCAAAGGGCGCTTATTGCATTGCAATGCTTAATTGCATTTAAGCCACCTACAGTTAGTTCACATGTAGTTGTAAAGTAGCTTAATTTTTACTGCAAAGGTGGCACAGAAGTGCTTCTGAAGTGGCATTTAGGTGTCTTTACACACTGTTTAATGCTGCTTAGAGACTGCATAAATGCATTTACACAAATACAAATATGCATTATATCCTTTGATACTAGTGGCTGAGGTGGGTCAGAGCAGGTTTATTTAGTCTGGCTTTTATGGAGCATTACACCTTTACACAGAATTTTGACAAGCACAGAACAGCCTTAACTCAGCTGTGTAAAGATGCCCTTAGTTGACTGTTAAGTTATGGTTAGTAAAATAATGCTACATTTACACTTCACAGGTGGCACAGAAGTGTTTCTGAAGTGGCACTTAGATGTCTTTACGCAGACTGTTTAATCCTGCTCAGAGGTGGCTCAAATGCATTTACACAGATATAAATACAACTTTATGATTTGATACTAGTGGCTGAGGTGGGTCAGAGCAGGCTTAATTTATTTTGGCTTCTATGCAGCATTACGCCTTTACGCAGAATTTTGAGCAGGCACAGAGCAGCCTTAACTCGGTGATGTAAAGATGCCCTTAGTAGACTGTTAAGTTAGGGTTAGTAAAATAATGCCAAATTTACACTGCAAAGGTGGCACAAAAGCACTTCTGAAGTGGAATTTAGATGTCTTTACGCAGATTGTTTAATGCTGCTCAGAGGTGGCATAAATGCATTTACACAAATACAAACACATCTGTATGCTTTGATAGCAGGGACTGAAGTGGGTCACAGCAGGCTTAATTTAGTGTGGCTTTTATGCAGCATTATGCCTTTACACAGAATTTTGAGCAGGCACAGTGCAGCCGTAACTCAGCTGTGTAAAGTTGCCCTTTGTAGACTGTAAAGTTATGGTTAGTAAAATAATGCTAAATTTACAATGCAAAGGTGTCACAGAAGTGTTTCTGAGGTAGCACTTAGATGTCTTTATGCAGACTGTTTAATCCTGCTCAGAGGTGGCTTAAATGCATTTATACAGATACAAATACAACTGTATGCTGTATGGTACTAGGGACTGAAGTGGGTCAGAGCAGGCTTAATTTAGTCTGGGTTTTATGCAGCATTATGTCTTTACACAGAATTTGGAGCAGGCACAGAGCAGCCTTAACTCAGATGTGTAAAGATGCCGTTAGTAGACTTTTAAGTTATGGTCAGTAAAATAGTGTTTTAGATTTTAGATTGTTTAATGCTATTCAGAGATAGCTTAAATGTATTTACACAGCAATTACAACTTGATATTAGGGGCTGAGGTGGGCCTGAGCAGGTGTAATTTAGTCTGGCTTTGATGCAGCATTGCATCTTCTCACTGAATTTTGAGCAGGCACAGAGCAGCCTCAACTTGGCTGTGTAAAGACGCCTTAAGTTGGCACGTACTTCCAAAGTTACGTATAGTTGGTAAAATGTCTAAAGTGAACTATCAAAATTAAGTGTAACCCAAGCAGGTGTCTATGTGGATCTATACTCCTCCATTCATTCCAGACAGTCCAAAAGCTCCAGAAGAGAACGCTGCTGGTGAGAGGAAGATTACCATTTTATAACGGGCAATAAAACATGACTTGTGAAGAGCCGTCAGTGTCACTTTAAGTGCTTCGGTTCTCTGTTGGGAGGGCGTGTGTCTGGATTACAAGCAGGGGAGGATGTCGATCTCTCTGCCTTTGTGACAGATTTATCAGAAGAGCCATTTACTGGCAGACAACGTCCAACATAGACACGCTCATAGACTATTTAAACCCAGCCATGGATGACATTATCACAGGTCAGAAAAATGTTGTCGTAAAACAGCTCAGGTCAGAGAATCCACAGATGCAGAATAAGATGAACTGTTTATGTGCATTTGGGAAAGCATCTGGACGGCCCAGAGGCTAAACACCTGGAGGAGTTAAGAGAGGCGTTTAGGAAATCGCTTTGAGGGGACAAATTAAAGCCTTGGCATGTGAGACTTCTACAGACTTTAAAGTCAGCTTTTGGCACAACAAAGACAAAAAGAAATTCAATTATTTAGCTTGAATAAAGCATTACTATGCTTTAAATGTGATTCACAATATTTTCATAAATAAGCGCCCTTATTCCCATTACTGTAATATCAAAACAAATTTCATTCTTGATATACAAAGTATTGGCAAGACTGATATTTTTGGATGCAAACAGACATTAACAACTCCAACAAGAACGAGTCCCAGGATGGGGCAAAGAAACAAGTATGGGACGTAAAAGTCAACAAAAACCTGAGGATTTTGAAATTACAAGCACTGATGAATTATTTCATGCAATTTCCAGGAATCCTAAAAACCAAGCGAAGAACAGAAAACAGATCTAAAGCATTTGCCAGCAGAAGTGGTTTGCATTAAAGGAAATAACGTTTTTAAGTGGCTGTCTAGACATGCTTTCTTGGAAGAGTTTGAGGAGAACAATGCATTAATTACATAAAGCGTTTCCTTTTTCTTTATTAAAACGAAGGGAAATCACACCAATCTTTAATTATACATATGTAAACAAGAAATAAACCCAAATTGAACATGAGGGTGACAAATGGACTGTGGTTGGCAGAAGAAAACATCAGTGGCTTCGCTGAGATGTACAAGATGTTCGCCATTGTATTTGTGCAAAAAAAAAAAAAAAAGATTAAAGGATTAGTTCACTTGCAGAAAAAATTCCTGATCATTTACTCACATCCATGTCATCCAAGATGTTCATGTCTTTCTTTCTTCAAAAGAAAAGAAATTAAGGTTTTTGAGTAAAACATTCCAGGGTTTTTCTCAGTATAGTGGACTTCAATGGTGGCCAGCGGGTTGAAGGTCCACATTGCAGTTTCAATGCAGCTTCAAAAGGCTCTACACGATCCCAGCTGAGGAATAAGGGTCTTATCTAGTCATTTTCTAAAATAAAATTTTAATTTAAACACTTTTTAACCACAAATGCTCGTCTCGCACTAGCTTGACCTCACGCATTACATAGTCACATTATAAAGGTCATGCGTGATGCTATTGGAAGTACCGACCTGGTGTTTACAAAAACAAACATGCAAAGACTTTTTTTTTTTTTGGAAAGTGACAGAACGTTTTACTAGATAAGACCTTTATTTCTCAGCTGGGATCGTGTAGAGTCCTTTGAAGCTGCAATTTGGACCTTCAACTTATTGCCTCCCATTGAAGTCCACCATATGGAGAAAAAGCCTGGAATGTTTTCCTCAAAAAACCTTAATTGTAGTTCTGGAAGTGAACTAATCCTTTAAGGTATTAAAAAAGGACCCAACGGCTATATCAGATATGATCCGTCAGCAAGCCAATTCATATGTGACACAAAGCAGTTCACTACTGCAAACAAATTAATAGCAAGGAATTTCCTATTGACAGATACAATACGCTGTTCATGAGAATAACTTGGAAACCATTTGTGTTATTTCTGAAATTCCTTGATAACAATCCATCTGTTCTAGGTTTATTATCATAATGAGAGGAAAGGGAATGTTTACTTTAAAAATTTGAATAATTGCAGTGATCTATTATATTATCACTAAATGACAAAGTAAAATAAAGATATGAATCTGCTTCTAACTGTTGTAATCAGTTTAAATGGAACAAATGTTTAAGTAAATAAGTAAACCAAATGCAACTGGCTAACTTCATTGTGAACATTATCTATAAAAAAAAAATAAAAAAAAACAAACTTAAAAGTGATTATATGGTCATGATGTTTTATTTTATTTTATGCTGTTTCATTTAATTTAATTTATTATTATTTTTTTTTTTGCAGGGACTGTGTCCAATCAATTGACAATGTTTTTGAATCAAGACTGTAAAAACTGACATTGTTATCTCTGTTTTTGGACATATTCTGTTGTTTTCATCTACAGCATGTGATGAAATAGAGAGCAACAGTATCCGCCCAACTCTTTGCTCCAAAGAATTTTTTCCATTCATTTTTTTTTTCGATAAAGATAAAAAAGGTATGTACCAAACCAGTCAGCCTCAAGATGAATTACTGCAAAATAACATTTATATATATATATATATATATAAAAGGAAAAATCGGGAAAGAAGACAAGCTATAGACATGTTCAGTCATTAATAAGTATAACATGCAATGTATTTGAAACAGTGGTATTTTACTATCATTTGTATGATTTTTAGTCATTTTGCTTTGTGCTTTTGTCATTTTTATTTGTTTTTTTATATCTATATTTTATTAATTTATTTTTTAATTCATTTTTATTTTTGGTTATTTTATTTAACTAAAATAAAATATGTTTTTGTATTTTTTTAAATTTTATTTAAAGTAACATTTAAAGTTTATTTAAAGGTTTTCAATGGTTTTGGTTTTATTCACTAAAATAACCATGATTTCACTGCAAAATATTCTACCATAAACATGTAATTGTTTGTGAAGTGTAAGTGGACTGGCAATCATCTGAGTCGTAAATACCAATATGACAGTACTGTAAATTTTCATGCCGGTCCATAATAGTAATGCTGGATAATGTAAAGTGCTGGTCTGGGGCTAATAATGTTTTCTGCTCTCTCTTAAACTGTGAATTCGGCAAGCAGAGGACAGTGGTGCCATGCCGTCAGACAGATCGCCATTAGATCAAAAATACAAACTTCAGGTGTGACGTACCTTCACTGACGCCACGCAAAGGTGAATCACAATCAGCCAGGAGGGTTGAAAACGACAGAAGGAAAGCGTCTGGCAGAGTGGAAGAGAAGCGTGGGAGTGTAGATCAAAACAAAAGGGACTGGGATTCCATCACTGCGTCATTCTTCCTCATCCATCTCTCCTGAAGAGATCACAAACATTTTATTCAGTCAGAGTCACACAGCTGTAAAGCCACGGCTTCTGCTACAGTGCCAACTCACGACGTGAATCAAGACGCACTCTCTGAGGATGAATTTAATGGGGAATAATGACTGCAGATAAGTCATTTCACTGTCCCAAACTTTCCTGACAAAAATAACATATCTAACTACAAAAGACAGGAGAAAAATAAAATAAAATAATAATAATTTTCCATGTCTTAGTATTATTACACACTTTTTGTAAATTATATATAATTATATATAACACTTTTGTCTGTCAAATCAAAGTCAAGTGGTACAAACAATAATGTTTTTGATGTTTTTAGGACATGACTTGAGGTTTTTTAATTTAAAAAGTTGTTGTTATTGATACCATACACAAATTAAGAGTTTCGTTTAATTAAAATTAATTTTCTGATTCTTCTCCTGGGGGGAAAAAAGGGGGTTAGGATTTGTCTTTCTTTCTTTCCCTCAGAAATTGCTAGAAAATTTCACAAATAATAACAAGGGAACTTCAAGTAACAAACTGAATTAAACATGTTTTTTCTTTCTTTAAAGTAAAATAGACTAAAATTGTATTTTTTTTTTTTTTTTACATTAACACTCTTTTATTTACATTCATGTCATATACATAAAAATTATTTAGGATTTATTTTGAAACAGTTTTCACTCAGAGGGCTTATTTTACAAATAAATACAAAGAAATTAGTAGAAAGTTGTTTTTTGTAATATGCATTCAAATAATTTTTGCTTTATTTACAACTTTGGAAAATCTTTGCAAAATTCGGAAAAATCACAACTTATACAAAAGTCATAATTTTGTGAAACCATAAATGAGAACTCTTTCATAAACACTTTATAACTCATGAGCTATAAAAGATCTTAAAGGAGAAGTCCACTTCCAGAACAACAATTCACAAATAATGTACTCACCCCCTTGTCATCCAAGATGTTCATGTCTTTCTGTCTTCACTCATAAAGAAATTATGGTTTTCGAGGAAAACATTTCAGGGTTTTTCTCCATGTAATGGACTTCATTGGTGCCCTGATTATGAACTTCCAAAATGTAGTTTAAATGCAGCTTCAAAGGGCCCTAAACGATCCCAGCCAAGGAAGAAGGGTCTTATCTAGCGAAACGATCGGTCACTTTTTTCGGAAAATATATATTTTTTAATACTTTTCAAGCACAAAAGCTCGTGTAGCACAGGCTCTGGGAATGCGCGTTCACGACACTACGTACTAATGAATCACACTGAAAGGTCACGCGGAACTACAGATCCAGTGTTTACAAAGCGAATGCGCAAAGACTAAGAAAGTGCAAGATTTCTGCCATACTCAGTACACAGATCATGATCTTAGACGTGATTTGTAGTAGTGATGGGAAGTTCGGATCATTTTACGGTTTTGTTCAGCAAAATGAACGAATCTTTTTTCGAGTCATTTCGTTCATTTTAGCAAAAAATAATTAAAATGTTACGTGTTGCTTCCATAACACTTCTACTGCTTACACAAACGTTGATCACTACAAACAAGACAAAACTATAATGCTATAAGAAAATATTAATTCATTGTTTACCTGGGTCTTCAGTCTATGATTAGCTCACCTCACCTCTTATCTGACAAGTTTTTGGGTTTAAGTCATTCGTTCATCACACGACACCCCATAAGATGAACGAACGACTCGAAAAAACCCGAAGACTCGTTTTTTAGGTGAACTAATTCCAGTACAGAACCTAATAGGACGTTGCGCATGCGCGACTGAATAAATTACTCCCCAAGATGAATCGTTCTTCCTGAGTCACATTGAAGATTTGTTCAAAATGAAAGAATCGTTCGAGAACGACCCATTACTAATTCGTAGCATCGTGGATGCACATCCCAGAGCCTGTGCCACACGAGCTTTTGTGCTTACAATGTAAACAAAATTTTTTTTTTTTTCCGAAAAAAAATGACCGATCGCTTCACTAGATAAGACCCTTCTTTCTCTGCTGGGATTGTTTAGAGCCCTTTGAAGCTGCATTTAAACTACATTTTGGAAGTTCAAAAATGGGCACCAATGAAGTGCATTACATGGAGAAAAATCCTCAATGTTTTCCTTAAAAACCCATAATTTCTTCACGACTGAAGACAGAAAGACATGAACATCTTGGATGACAAGGGGGTGAGTAAATTACTTGTAAACTGTTGTTCTGGAAGTGGAGTTCCCCTTTGACAACTGAATTTTCCTTAAGGACCAGGCGTTAATAATCAAAATAAAAAAAGTTGAAGACAAAATTGATAAATTTGTCCATGCTATTTTTTGATTATGTCCATATGGAACATACTCTTTAGGGAGTGGCTGAAAGCTCTTTGAAATATGACAGATGATTCTGGTGTGCATTTATGTTGGCCATACACATGGACAGCTTTCAAAGGAACAGGAAATTTTATACTGTTGAATTCCTTGTGTCTATGGATACATATGTTTTGATATGCAAGTGCACTTGTCAAAGGGTGGGAATCGACAACCGCTGCAATATGGTTTTCCTCAGGGAATGTTAGAAAACATGTTAAAGATTGTTTTAATGGAATGACACTGCATGTAAACCCTGAGACTCATCTATAGTCATCTAAATAATGGAGTGCTCAGTAATGAGAGTATTTTCCAGTAGAGCCCCTAGAAAAGTCATTCCACCAGTTCCAAATGACAGTGTAAACCAGTGTGTCACAATTAGACAAACAAATCATTTCTAAAGCACTTCAGAGCCATTGACCTTAAAATCTGTGGTGTTGGGTGTTACCTGGAATCCTGTGTCATCATTAAAAACAGAGACTCAGGATTTAACATCAACGCTGACATATTTCCACAGGAAGCTGAACTGTACGAATCACATCACTGTTTATATTATCTCTGTATACAACTAACCGCAAATATGGTAATAATGGTTCCATGTTTTGTTTCCTCACACGAGTCATCTGCAATGGAAGATCGACTCACTACTTGGCCTAAATGTGGGAACTTCTTAAGACTTACTGTAGATCTTACTCTCTCATAGGAACATTTTAGCGATCAACTCAATTTCAGTAGCATCAGTGGTCATTGCGAACACACCGGCATTAATGCCTAAACACTATTCCTCCGACTTTGATTTCCTATCTCTGTATTACCGCATATATAAATTAAACGTGGCAAAAAGCCCAGGAAAATACATATTGTTCCAAAGCATTGCTCAGCAGTTGCTCTTTTATAGTTCAGAAAGCCTAAACAATAAATACAAATTCTGTCATCATTTATGTATTCTCATGTTGACCCGTATAAATTTCTTTCTTCTGTTGAGCACAAAAGGAGATATTTTGAAGAATGTTGGTAACCAAACAGTCATTGACTTTCATATTTCTTCCATACTTATGAAGTCTTCGGTCTCATTTTAAGACGTTTTTTCCCCAAAAACACTTTTTTTGAAGACAGAGCTATAAACTAAATTTGGAAAATTTACCTTTAATGTAATATTTGATATTGCTTAATGTTTTTTTTTTTTTTTGATGTCTTTGGGATTTGTCCAAATCTGAGCATAATTTGAGAAAATCCTGAAAGAGATACATGTGGGATTTCTCACAATTTATTTTCAGGAGATTTATAAAAGGCAAATTAAACCAAAAACTAAATTTCTATGATCACTTACTCACCCTCATGTTGCTCCAAACCTGTATTGCTTTCTTTCATCTGCATAAAATAAAACAAAATAAAACAAAATAAAAGTGTGTAATAATCAAACACTTTATTATGATTTTAGTGTTTAAAAAAAAAATTATTTATGAATTTATTTTTTTCCCACCATCAACCTTTCCTTGGACTAGACTAAAGATTAAAATTAGCCACCCTTGATAAATCATCACATTATACATGGATTTTTATGGTCTCAGGTTAAATTATATAAAATTATAAAAAAAATGTAAATGATAAAATTTTTAATTGAATTAATTACATGATGAGTTGATTAACTGATCTAATTAATCACAAAATACAACAAAATATTTTATTTGATTCAACATAAAATTTATTACACATAAACACAAAAGAGGGTTTGAAATGACAAAGGGAGGGATTTTTTGGGGTAAACTATCCCTTCGATGCTTATTATTATTATTATTATTATTAATGAAATGATACTCTAAATAAGAAACTAAATCTGCCAGCAAATGTGTTTTTGAGTCATTTATTTGTTCGATTCAATTCGTTTAAATGGCCGATTTATTCAGGTATGAAGTAAATGGCTCTCTCTATGAATAGGCCTTTGAATCATTGATTCACACGATTCGTTCAAAACACGGATTCATTCAGAAACGAAACACCGCTGTGTTGCTCGGAGACGTTCAGCAATTCTGCTATAGCTTCAAAGGTAATATGTCCTCTGACCAAAAACACAATATCAACTTCTTATTTACTGAACTGTTGCATAAAATCACATTTAGGCTCGTGATAGATTGGGACAAAATCAGCACTCGTGTCATATTGCTCTTGCTGCCAGTGTGATATGTAATATATATAAATATGAGACAAACACATACATTTTTTGCACCAATATCTTGAATTTTAGGGCATAACTGCATTTATGGAGTTGTTGCTCCGCATTATATTTATCAACAATCAACTGTATGAAATATAACATTATGTACAGTTCTGGGGGCGGGGCCAGCACATTAACTGCATTAAAATATTTTAATCACATTATTTTTTTCATTACTAATTAATTAACGCATTAAACTGACAGCCCTAATATATATATATATATATAGAGAGAGAGAGAGAGAGAGAGAGAGAGAGAGAGAGAGAGAGAGAGAGAGAGACTATTTTTATTTTTTTTTTTTTGCATTCCACCACTGAAGAAAGAAAGTCATACAGGTTTGGTGCGACATGAGCAAATTGAGTGAACTATTTCTTTGCCCACAAGTGCTCTTACTGTCAATTTAGACAGAATTACAAGAACAATCTATCCTTATTTGTGGAAAATTAGACAATAAGCTTGGTTTCCACACTCAAACCATAAAGATGTTTTTCATTTTCTATCAACAGAGGATGGAACACCGCAGGAATGACCACTCACAAACAACCAAGTAACGAGAGAATGATGAATTAGTACTTAATGAAATGCGGTTGATGGATTTTATTCTTATTTTGTCTTTCCATACTGTGAGAGCAGAGGCGAAAAAGATTGAGAAAACAAGAAAAGACTCCATGTTCTCCACCAATCCCGCTGGCCAAATATTGTTTCACATCACACGTATCTGCCTGCCAAAATGAGGCAAGGGGAATTTCTGCAAGCACTCAGCATATCAGTCCTCACACTCACACACTGGTCCAATTAAAAATGAAAGAACAACACAAAAGGGCCCGAAACACATTGTTCACTTTATAACCATTAAAACAGAGAGTGGAGGCACAGCCAGTGCTTTCAAACTCACACAGGAGCTATACTTTTTGTGTTTACCTCCGTCGTGACTCAGGGGCCAAACAAAACCCCATCAGCCCCTGATAATTTCCAAGCAGTGGGCTTGGGGTCAGTGATTCAGCTGATCAATGAATCAGATCAACCGGTAGCGCAGTCATACGTCTCGCCTCGGTGTACGTCTGGACTGCCGGAAGTGAGAATGAGCTGATGCTCCAGCTGTGGTTTTTCACAGAAAGTGTTGCTTCAAATCAAGTTGCCTGTCACCGCCAAAACTACTGTGTGGTTCAATGGAAAGCTGACATCACATTTTGCTAGTAAAATAATGACCTTATTAGGCTAAAGTTAGTTTAGGCTTTGTTCACACTGCGAAAAATGTACTGGCGGTCCATACTCACTTTTTTACACAAGATGAAATAAGATCCATGATCCATTTGTTCAGATAGTGTAGTCAATATTGAGTATGTTGGTGTCAGGGGTTAAACTCGGGTTTGTTATGTGGGGGGGCTTTTGTGGTTTCAGGCTTTTGAGGGGTGCACATACGTATGCAAAAAGCCTACTAAATCTTGTATCAACTGACAAACTGTAAAATATAACAAGTTGAGAGAGCCCTCTGTTATGAACACTAAAATGCTGATCAAAATGATTCTAGATGCTGGCAGTGTGCAAAGCTACATCTGTCTGCAGGGTTTTTAAAATCAAATTTAAGACTTTTTAAGACCTTTTTTAAGACCTGCAAAAACTAATTTAAAATAAAAATTAATACCATATGAGCAGAGTAGGGCAATGTCTATGGTAACATTAAACTGTAAAATGACTGTAAAAACATGGATTTAACTACAGTTGAGATACAGTTTTTTACAAAAACAATATATATATATATATATATATATATATATATATCTAAACTGATAAATTCACTCAGAAATACAATTCATTTAAAACAGGGTTGTATGGGTGGATGGGGGGAAACAGGAAACAGGCTTATTGAAAATCCATTTTGATTCTCTGCCAGTAGGAGGCGCTTTTGGAATATCAGAAATATAGCCGTTTTCCCAGTATTGGCTGCAAACAAAGCAGCGCTGTGTGTTACTTTATCAGATAATGAATGAAAGTTGAGATTTTTCAACTGTGTGGAATACGCCACTGAGGCACCCAATTTGCATCATATGCATCGCCTGGTGCAAATTTGCATTTATTTCCGTCTACGCAAATACGCGACTGAGGCATATATCATGTGTTTGTCAGCCAATTCATGTCATTCACGTCACCCAGCACTCATGTAATTTGTGTCAATGACTTTGTGTGTAATCTACTTGCGTTAATAATTACGTTTTTAGCGTGCAAGCACCATAAGTCAGTAGTAATGAGGAAAACAATATCATAATGGTGTGCGCACACCAAATGCGAAGTGAATATCTGCATTGCGTTACTCACTCTAGTTTACTCTCGTGAATAAAAATAAATTTATTAAACCATCATATGAATTTTCAACGCGAGCTGAAATTTTTTAACTTGCAAGGAAGACATGATTGAGGTGTATATCGCACATTCACAATCGCTTCTCCCAATTCACTTCATTCACATTGCCTGGGTCTATTCATGTCTTTGCATTCACTTTGTATGTAATCAGTTCACACCAAAGGACTGTTTCGTCAACTAAACTCTCTTAAAACACACTTTTCTCATTCTTACTAGTCTGTTTGGTTACATTTTATTTCAATACTCCACTTTATACATTCTACTAACTTTAAGTAACTTTGCAACTACATGTCAACTAACTCATTCATTTGCAACTACATCAACTAACTTATTGGCTTATTAGTAGACTGTTAGATTAGGCTTAGTAGAATAAGTTGACGCACTTAAAAAGTTACTTACAGTCAGTGGATTTTCTGTTGGGGAACCATCAAAATAAAGTGTTATGAGGCACTAATGACTTTACATGTAGCTGCAAATTTACTTAAAGTGAGCAGAATTTCTAAAGTGGATCTAAAGTGGGTCTGTTTAATTTAATTTAGACTATGTTTAACACTACATACGTACATCACAGGATCGTTTTTATATTTTTAATTATTTTTGAAAAATCATGAAAATTCCCATCACATTTCAAATGATACATTCTATTTAATAACATCCTGTGATGGAAATGAAACATTTTTAGAATAAAATCACTGACTCCTTTGTCTTGCTGAGGCTAATTTTACAACAGCTTGGACACGTGTCGCTCCTTCATTCACATGCTACATGACTGAATTAATTTAGGACACGGGTATAGGCACAACATGTCCCGAATGACAAAGAACTACTTGAAATCTGATCTGACCATTGACTAAGACACATTTCCAAACATCTGACTTTAATTTCAAACCACCTAAGAGTGTGGGTTGGAATGGATTTGCATAAATTGATTTTTATGCATTTCATTTTTTGTGCGTGTTTGTCTTTTTAGACTAACAGAAACTAAATGGACTGAAGTAGCATATTGTATAATGTATCGTATTATATATTATGTTAAATATTTGTTTAAAATTGTGGATTTTGAAGTTTTGCCATTCGGGCCCGAGAGGTAATGAAAGGACAGTCGTCTGGGTCCTGAAAGGCATGACGCATGTAACATCACAAACGGCATTTGTAATGACGATGTATGCAGCAGAATTATGAGTGCCACACCCGCATACGTGCTGTCTAGCAGATCCACCACCCTTTTCCAATCACAGTCTTGTCTACACATCCGCACCCCGTCCCTCTTATTACCCCTCCAATTGTTCTGAGACTATGTCTTTGAATCCACTTTGAAAGCACCAGAACTGCTAGGGAAGTTTCCCATCTAGACGAACTTCATCTTATTCCCACATTTTATTGCATGTATGAAGGAAGCCTACACTCTCAGAGCCGGCAGTGAAGCAGCTGTTTCTGATCCCTGAATATCCAGACTGCACAATTGGAACTGATACCATCGTACTTATTCATGTCAATATCCCAAATATGTTCCTTTCCAGCTTGGCTTTTAAAAAAAGTTAATGATTGCACAGGCACCGATGTGGAACTTCTGGGCCGATATCACTTTATTTTTACTTTTTACTTTCCCTTATTCTATTAAAATGGAGCAACTAGGTGAACAAAAACCGCTTTCACACAGCGATTCTGGAAAATACACGGATAACGTGTCCCATGATTTGTCCCGGAATCTTTTGATTTTGGTTCATTCACACTGCTACTGATATTCTGGAATCTGCACGTGCGTTCACACACAACCCGTAAAGATCCCGTAAAGACACGTGACATTTGGATGTGACCTGTAAAGCGACACATACCGTGGTGAATAATCTCCGCTTCAGCACGGATAGCGACGAGTATGGCTGAAACAATTCTTTGAGTAAAAATCGTCAAGGGAAATTATAAAAAAATTATTTAAAAAATTATAAAGCAGCGAACAAGATTCCCTGATCGCTGCTTTATTCAAGCTTGCACATATATTTTCTGACTGATCCCGGCAATGTTACTAGGTCCCCAACCCGGGATTGTTCCCGGAATCAATCCCGGGACGTGTTTGCATTCACACAGAAGGAATTTCTGGAATCAACGCGCAGTGTGAAAGGGGCTAAACATGCTCACATAACACAAAATAGGTATCAGTTAAATGCCTAAAATCTAGGTGATCTAACTGGCAAACTGTTTCATATGTGTGTAGATATACGTGAAGACACATAAAGGAACAAAATATTGTGGCTCACAACACAATGGTGCTGCATAAATGTAAATAAGTATGGTTTACATAATACAACACAGTGCAAAAAAAATCAGTGCAAACAGAAACAATTAAAGGGATAGTTCACCAAAAAATGAAAATTTGCTGTTAATTTACTCACCTTCACGCCATCCAAGATGTAGGTGACTTTTTTTCCATTAGCAGAACAGTAAAGATGACTTTTAGCTGAAATCATGGTCCTTGGTAATTCATAAAATGCAAGTCTCCAGCTATTGGTACTTCAGAGTCAAAAACACTAAAGTAATACTAAAGGTTTACCGATATTGGATTTTACAGATACCGATAACTAGGTTGCGCCCCACTGACCGATACCGATTAATCGACTGATAGTTTTTAAAATGGATACTGAATGGAAAATAAATAGTTAATGGAATGGAATAATAAATAGTGCTCTACTATTTAAAAAAAAAATAATAATAAAAAAATAGCCTACTGAACCATACTTTGTAAATGAATAATTATATATTGATCATTACAGTTAGTTCATTGTTCATTAGTGTTAACAAAAGCAACTAAAATTTTTGCTGTCCTTTCTCCAATAATGCAGCATCTAGTCAACAAATTCATCACTTAGTAATGACATGAAAACATGCACTACAGTATACTGTACACACCGTTTCGTTGTTGATGTTTTAAATCCGCCTTTGAAGTGTCCCGCTCTGTGCAGCGCGCAGTTTCACTCGTGCTGTATAACAAAGACTATAGGGACTTCGCTGTATAATGACAACCTTCTCTGGACCAACCCGGAAAAAATTATCGGCATGGATTTTTTGCCGATGACCGATAGTTCCGCCGATCAACTATCGGTGCCGATTAATCGGCAAAACCGATACATCGGTCAACCTCTAACTAATACCCATGCCTCCTGACTATATATTGAGGTCTTATGAAGCGAAACAATTGCAATGTGCAAGAAACAATCTTTCAAAAGAATGATTATGAGTAATAATGTTATAAATAATGTTCAGTTTCTTGCACAGACTGATCGTTTCGCTTCAAAAGACCTCAATATATCATCAGGAGACACAGGAATAAATTTTGTCTTGCCTACATATGATTTTTTGACTCTCAAATTGTTATTGTTATTTGATATACAGTGTGCATATTCTGTAATATTTGTATTGTATACTTTAGGCTAATTTCAATTTCAAATGTAATACGTATGCGTAAGCGTCCGTTGAACCAGAAGGAAGGAGCTTTGTGTTAGTCTTTTGACCGTTCTTTGAAACCATATTTAATTTGAAGCTTGAAGAAGTGTAAATAGTTCTGAAGTTTGATTTGTGATTTTTGTTGTATCCTGACAAACGAGAAGTAAACTGTTACACGTCCATGCCGATTCCCCTATGGAAATGGCAGAGAACCGAAAGGAGTAGATCGCCATTACAATCACAATTCTCCCACGATTCTGAACTTAACAAAATAATGTGTCATTTACTTGAGGCTGTGACAAAATATTGTGTAATTAATAACACAATATTGTGTAATTAACAAAATAATGTATAATTTACTAGAGGCTGTGACAAATATGAATGATTGCAAGAGAGAAATAATACTTTGTGGTTGAAAAGACTGTTTATGAAGCCGTTTCTTACCTAAACGCAGATTTAAATGTTCTGGTATGACTTTTTTAAAGGCTTAATAGACACAGACCAATCGTCAATTAGAAACGAGATCGTGCAGATGTTTGAATTCAAGATTGCAATCTTTTAACGATTAATCATGCAGCTCTAGTAGCCACTGACTTGATTTCAGCTTAAAAAAAACATCTACATCTTGGATGGCCTGAGGGTGAGTAAATTAACAGCAAATCTTCATTTCCAGGTGAACCATCCCTTTAAGGGCATGAGGACAAAATAGACAAGTTATATACAGATTTGAATATTTTATATAAATTTGTGTATATTGCATGCAAGATAGGTCCTACAGGCATATATAATGCCACAAGAAAATATCATTGAAAAAAAAACAACAAAAAAAAAAACATCATTGGCTGCAATTCCTATAAACATTGAACTGCAAGTTCTAAGCGTCAAATTTCAGCTCAGAATAACATTTTTTTATTTGGCCAACAAATAAACGCACATGCTATGAGTTACAATTTGACCTCTCATTCAATTCGCCAACACACAGGTCCCATGAGACATTTAATTCAGAGCTGAATATGCTTCATTTAATCGACAACATTTCCTGCTAATAAATATAAAAGCTTAATTATTTAAACAGAAGTCTGATTTTTTTTTCCTTTGGCTCTGTATGTCATCCAGCACATCTACAAAAACACTGCACAAAATCAATTACAAACCTACCAAAGACAACTGGTCCAGCAGATATACATAGCGCGTTATTAATAAAGATGTTTTTCGGCTAGGTTGGGTTGGTCCAACTTGAAAAGCTGCCGGTGAAGAAAGCCAGATTCGCATTAGACAAAGCTCCACATTTCAAAACACTCTGGGCTGTTGAGAATACAAATGTCTTCTCAGGTCAGGTGGGTTGTGGAGTGCTTGACGAATGACTGCATAGCGAGCATACATTAATAAAGTCTTGTTTGCATATAAAACAACCAGAACACCCAAGAGGCTTAAATATACTGTTGCAATAAAGCACGGTAAAGCCTGAATATAAGGAGCTTGACGTACGTAACACATGCACTGTGCGAGTTACATTCCCACTTAGTTGAGGTTAGCTATTATGCAATGCTTTACAAAGCCATCGGAAATTATATTATATTATCAGTGATGGTTCGCAGATGCTTCTAGCATACAGAATCAGCCTGATGCATCTAATGTAATAACATTTTGGAGATGTTGGCTTGGTAGCTCTATCATGTATAGCTCTAATCTTGAAAAAAGACACCTCAAAACACCTCTTCCCACAGTCAGAGTAAATATTACATACCGGAATGCTTATCGTTTTCCAAATTCACTTCCAAGGTTCAACTAAAGTCTACGACAGATGTTATGCTTAAACGGCAGAGCTGTGGATCTCGCCAAGGCCGCGGCCTTCATCCGGAACGAGAGAGCCAAGGGTGGTTAGGGTGCAGAATGGTTTATTCCCTATGAATAAATCAAAAAAAGCTAAAGACAACGTGAAACGGCATTCACAACCTAATTTACTTCCTTAATGTAACTTGTTTCTCAATGAAGCATCTGGAAGCTTGTTTCTGCCACTAAATAAAAAAAAAGGTTATTTCAACTTTTTAAATCTCACAGCTGTGAATTTTTTTTCTCGCAAATGTGAGTTTCAGTTTCGCAATTCTGACATTTTTTCTCAGAACTGTGATAAAAACTAACTTTGTGTGTTACATCTTGTTTCTGCCACTGAATAAAAAATAAAAAGGTAATTGCGACTTCTCACAATTCAGACTGTTTCCATTTCACAATTCTGACTTTTTTTCTCAGAATTGCATGATAAAAACTCTTTGCGAGTTACAAATTTAGAAATGCATGACATACATTATCATTTGTTTGTTACATCTTGTTTCTGCCACTTAATAAAAAATAAAAAAAGGTAATTGCAATGTTTTATCTTCACAATTGCAAGTGCATGTTACAAAGTCAGAACTGCATGATATAAACCCCCATTTGAGTGTTGTCTTGTTTCTTCCACTGGAAAAAAATTATAATAAAAAAGGTAATTACGATTTTTTCGTCTCACATTTGTGACTTCTTTTCCTCGTAACTGTTAGTTTCTAGTTTGCCATTCTGAGTTTTTCTGAGTTACAAAATCAGAAATGCATGATAAAAAACATGCATTTGCATGTTAAAAAGTCAGAATTGCATAATATAAACTCTCATTTTTGTGTTACATCTCGTTTCTGCCACTGAATAAATATTAAACAAGGTAACTGCAACTTTTTCGTGCAATTGCAAGTTACTATTTAACAATTCTGACTTATTTTTCAGAATTGCACAATAAAAACAATTGTGAGTTACAAAGTCAGAACTGCGTAACAAACTCTCAATTGTGCGTTACAGCTTGTTTCTGCAACTGATAAAAAAAAAGCAATTAAGCAATTATGACTTCTCACAATTTTTTATTTTTTGGTCAAAATTGCATGATAAAACATACAATTGCATGTTACAAAGTCAGAATTGTGTGATACAAATTAATTAAAAGGTAACTGCGACTTTTTATCTCACAATTTTGACTTTTTTCTTGCAATTGTGAGTTTGCAATTCTGACTTTTTTTTCTCAGAAATGAATGATAAAAACTGCAAATGCATGCTACAAAGTCAGAACTGTGAGATATAAACTCTGAATTGTAATTACTTTTTTTAACCTATGGTGTAAGACATTAAGTGAGAAACAAAAATGATGGCAGGTGCTTGGAGGACCCCAACCAGCTTGATACATCTTGGTCATATCAGCTTGGATCTGTCTGACCAACCAATAGAATTTGGAAAACTTTTTGTATACCATCTTTTTTTTTTTTTTTTAAATCTCTCTGGTCATGCTAGTAGCATATAAATTACACACTGCACCTTGAATGATGACATTTGACTGACTTGATTAATGAATTCAGAAGTTTGGGCTATCTGCTTCCAAGTAAAGTATAGGCTGATATACTAAGTATAGGCCGCATGGGAGAATGCCGCATAATAAGCATGACGAATGCAATGGTTACGCAGATAGCGCGGGAATGTTTTGGCTCTCATTTCCCATCTTCGCACTTCTCCAACAGCAGAGACGTTAGGGCAATTGCCGTGAGCCTATCTGACCTCATGACTTGGAGATTTTCCCCGTGGTCTCCAGTGAAACTCACACAGGGAGGTAGAGTCGATTCCGGTTTCAGATAGCGCGCGGCCCAGACAGCCTGACCTACAGCCTCTCTCCAGCCCCAAATCCTGGAAGGGATAGACAGCAAAAGAAACATAGTGTGCGATAGAAAGTTTTGAATCCTGGAGACGCTCACATCTGGAGAAAGATTTACTCATGCAGTCCATCGCTTTCTCTAGGGTTGAAAATACATTTTCCCTGCTCCTTCCTCTCCCTGTTCTCCATTCACGTTTTAATGGGACGTCGTCTCCCTGCCGTGACGGTGAGGAATCACGTAACCCCCGTGTCACCAGACTCTCATCCCTCTCGCCGTTATGTGTCCCCTGATAAGAAGACAGAGGTGGAAGAAGGCCATCCATCACCTACTGGCGGCCCAAATCATCCAGACCGTCCCGCCGTGAGACATTTAGTTAAAGTTAAGAAACGTTCCTCAGACAAGACTTACAAAATGTAATTGCTACAATAACTTTGCTTACGACTATGTGGGAATGCATGACTTGTAATGTTTGGAGAATTGTCATTGATATCTTAATCCCCTACTTTGTATATTCAACAAGTCAGTAAGTTCTGGGTGTTTATTGTCGTGCGACACAGAGTATTACACCATGTCATCGCAAGTCTGTTGCTGGCTGACGTGCTGCACTAAAGTAGTAACAGCTCTCCTGTCTCAGGTATGAGGCAGAGACTGCATTGGCTCATTTTAACAACCCTAATAAAAATCCAGTCTCCACACAAACATTCAGCGCCTGAAGAAAGAGAAGTTTCTGCTCTCCGTTCTCTATGTGAATAACTAGATGAAATTCCAACCATTTCGGAAAACCAAAAACTGAAAAACGGAACCACCGTAGTCATTACAACAACTGATCATTTTGGCCTCCTCACACCGCAAAAAAACATAACGTCAGATTTCGCAAGCGCCGTGTGAGAATTCAATGCGGTCATGATTTAATGGTATTACACAGCAGTGACTTCCAGATTTCCTCTTCTCTGTCGTCAGAACACAAGCCACGACTATTACGTTTTAACTCTTTAAAACTCTCTTTTCCAGCTGTCGACAGGTCTCAGTCTAAACCATGTGAAGGGGAAACCGTATTAACAACAACAACAACAACAACAATCGTATTTAGAATCATCTGGTCTAGTTTTCAAGCAGTTAGATATTAAACGGTATGAAATTTCTAGAAGAGTAGAAACGAAGAGTAGAAGATCTCCTTAACTTCATTAATTCATTCATGGTATCATCAGCAAGATGATTTCAAGGATCCTTGGAGTCAATTGTCAATTATTTATTAATTGGAGGTCACCAAAAAATAAGAGAGACTAATATTTGAACATGCTATATTTAAGCATTAATCAATACTCAGCTCTGTATTCCACAAGAAAAAAAAAACAGCAATTCTTGACTCACTGCAATGAGCAAATTACACCACAAGAGGGACTCCTTACAGTGATATGTTAAATGTAAAAAGGGCTACAAATGTGATACAGAATAAAGAATACCCTAACCTGTTATCCAAATCAAGTTACATTCAAAAACACACAAATGTGGCATAAAAATCAATAACAACTATAGTAACTAAACAATATTTACTAAAATATTGCTGATTAATAAAACCCAATCACATAACTAGAATAAAGACAAACACACACACAACTAAAGACTAATAGACCCCTTGATTCATTACCATAACTACATAATGTTTTTGCCCCAGAAGTTCTTATATTACAAAACCAAAAGCTGACTCTCTCAAGGCAGACTTTAGACACTGACTTTAGTCAGCATCATTGAGGAAGGGGGGTTCTCCTGAATCAGAACTTTGAGTAATCCTGATTTAGTACATCACCACATCTTTTATGGTAAAAACGTCTACGTAACCCACGGCACATCATGACTCGTATGACTGCGGGATCCCTCATGCATGTTTTGGCTGATATGCAGACGAACGACCCAACGATGCCCTCGACTCAGCCTTTGATGATGTCACAACCCAGCTGGCTGTCTCACTGAGAATCCCAGACATCTGTCCTCGGCCAATTAAACAGGAAGTTAGCCTTCCGGGCACTTCCTGGTGAATCTGCGTGCAACATGTGTCGCAGCAGTAAAGGGAAGCGTGGAATACTTAACGCGCGCTGCTTCAAAAGTGACGTCAAGATGCTCTCTCTTTAAGAATACGGGAACTGTTTTAATGGGAAGAAAATGAAGTTCTCTGAAAATTATCAGTTGTAATCTCTGGTGAACCAGAATTGGCTAATACATTCATGAGAAACTGCTATGCCACCGCAAAACTCTTAGGTATTACTAGAATAACTCGGCTTGACTATTTGTCACTTCTTAATACAGCATTTAAAAAGAGCAAGACTCTGAAACTTGGACACTCTGCATTTAATCACTTGTCATGTCTGTCAAGCAAATTCCACTACGTGCTCTGTAAACCCTGCGGAGGGAAAGTTGCTCTGCCCTACAAATAGAACAATTAGAAAAATAAATAAAAAGGAAACGTAAAGAGAGGGAGGGAGCAAGGAAGAGGGGAGGGAGGGAGGGAAGTATAATTACTGTGTAAGAGAGAGGAGAAGAAGTAGAAACAGAGAGACAGGGGAGCAACAGCCAGCGAGAGAGTCCAGCCCACTTCAACAAAACCATTCAACTCCTGCACAGTGAGCAGTCCCAGACCTCTTACGAGCGCACTGCTTCCCTGGGGCACATCCAGAAGCCGACTGCCCATCCCATACAAACTTCCCAAGGACCTGGAGAGGGACAGAACTACTCCTGCTTTCCGACCAGCATCTCTTCTCGCAACTTACCAGCA
Organism: Labeo calbasu; assembly: GCA_019740295.1. Lineage (NCBI taxonomy): Eukaryota > Metazoa > Chordata > Actinopteri > Cypriniformes > Cyprinidae > Labeo > Labeo calbasu. Next base: position 16,870 of record JAHKKF010476515.1, on the reverse strand, counting down.
AGGATTACACTTTTCGTCACTTTTTCCCTCTAGTAGTTTAGCTCTTACTTTTTTGCTCCCCTCAAATCTTTGAGCTCATCCACAGGCAGACAGACTTTACTCCCAGCTCTCGGCGACCGGACGGATTCTTCTCTTACTTTGAAAGGAACTTTTAAAGTAAGTTTGTCATTTTGCAAACTCCCTCCGACTGTCTTCGGCGACTGACACCTCTCTTTTAAGGATGTCCCCTCTCCCCGTTTTGAGCGGGATCTTCCTGCTGCTCATCCAGACTTGCTCCCTCAGTGCCATGGTCACCAAAGGGAGCCTGGCAACGTCCGAACAGGCAGCCACGGACTGTCCGTCCTGTGCCCTGGCACGGCTTCGAAAAGGTGAGGACGAGGGAGCCCAGCAAGACGTGGTCGAGGCAGTGAAGAGACACATACTTAACATGCTGCACCTGCAAGAGCGCCCTAACATCACACACCCGGTGCCTCGAGCTGCGCTCCTCAATGCCATTCGCAAGGTACACGTGGGACGGGTGGCCAAGGACGGCAGTGTCTTGATTGAGGACGAGGCCAGCAGCCGTCCGGACACCGAACAGGCAGAACAGACGGAGATCATCACGTTCGCCGAAGCCGGTGAGTCCAAACTTCTCACAAACGTCTAAAGGGTGATCTTAGTCCTTAAATACTTTCAAGTAAATCATTCGGTCTTCCCCCGTGGGATGAAACCGGAGAAGTGGGTTTATAAAGCAGTTCAACTTAACTCTGAAGAGTTCAGGGAAACCTGTTGCCACTGCACAAAGTCAGAGCAGTTAGAAATACGCTGCGGCAATTCACTCCCCCCTCTCGAGCAAACCTCCTGCTGTTTTAGAGAATCAGTAATTATCTGCGAGGGCCCCCCAGGCTTCTAGCCGTAAGCTCTGCACAGGAGCACTTCCTTGGGGACTGACAGCCTCCTGTGTAGCTTCCCTATGTGACTGAAGAGAGTTAAAAAAAAAAAATCATAACGCATAGAAATAAAAAAGCACTTCTCCGTATTATAGGAGGGAAAAGAAGGCTGTTCAGTTACTGCCTTTGTGTCGGGTTTCAAAGACAGTTGAAAGAGCATTGTCGGCAGCAGCGAGAGCTGTTCAAAGGTGCTGTCAAGCCCATGATGTGAGGAGAGATTGGGTTCTTCTCTGAGTCATGCAGCTCAAACGGGTCATGAGTGACACAGAGCCGCGGCGTGCTGCAGGAGCTCTCAACAGATGTGTCAGACCTAAAAAGCAGCAAACAGAGCAATTGGATTGCTTGTCTGAAAGATGAATGTTTCATGATTTTAGGGAGCTGAGACTGTAACACTGCGGCCTTGTGGAGAGAATGATTATTTAAAATGACATTATAGGTATAAAAATGAATTATGCATTTTTGAAATGGAACAATAAGCATACAAGAGGCGTGACGTAATTTGGAGTAAGAAATAAACCCTTTAAGACAAGATGTCACATAAAATAATCCACTCACTCAAACTCTTAAAATATACAAAAATATGCAGGGTTACCCACACGTTTTTCCCCTCTCTGAGTCATTCATGACTACTGCAAATGTGTTTTTTTTAAATCATTTCATAAAGACTGCATTCACAAAGAGAATTTTGATATTTTAGAGTGAAACACAACTAGAAAATTTACATTCAATACACAAAGTTCAGTCACGTTTTAAGACCTTTCTTAGCACATCTGGACATTTAAAATGCGCTGATATTCCAGGTTTTTCATGACCGTGAGAACCCTGTTTATGAGAACCATTCCTTGATAATGTTTTGGTGCCAGACTACAGCTTGTCACATTACAAAACAAATTCAGCTCATGCTTAGGGGATGACAAAAACCTAGTTATGAGACACAGAGCGAAGTCTGTTAATAATCAAATCTATATCAAACTTTTATCACGTAGATAAACTTATTTAATTTCCTCAATGTCTGACACATCTATTGAGTATCTGATGTATTGACTGGGGGAAGATGGACTGAAGGTCAGGATTAAAAGCTCACATTTGCAAAATGTCACATTCCTGACCATTAGTGGCACAAACTAAACACATGGACAGACCATAGATCAGTTTCTCTGGGCAAAAATCAGACTTTTCAATTATATGTTAGGTTCCATCACTCATCTTAGACATTTTAAACACACTAAAGCAACCCACATAAATAAATTTAAACTTTACATCATACTTCTCATCATAAAAGCGAATTAAACTAAATATAAAACTGTGAATAGAACAAAATAAGTCATTTGAATGTCTTATTGTTATGATAAACAGTGGGCGGAGTGTTTACGTTATTAAAGTTATGTGACTGCAATACATTCTGTCAGGCGATAATTCAGCGTCAAAGTTTTCACAAACACGACTCATATTTAAATCCAAACCAAACCAAATAAATACGTCTTCTCCCCTTATGTTCACTTACGTGCTTTTGTTACAAATAAAGGGCAATCGTAAGCCTTAAAAGCATCCATCATCTCCTTCCGCCAATCCATCGCACAGAAACCTCGCGATAACTGTTTCTTACCAGAGCTTGTGCCTCGTGAGGATTCCCGCGCGAATTCCTTTCTCGAGTCTGACGTGAAAAGCCGCGTTCAGCTGCATCTGAGCTGTTTCCAAAAATATTCAAAATAGAGCTGTTCTCCAAGTCCACCACAAGGGGGAATGCAATAAAGCGTGCTTGCAGACCCTCGCAAATAACATTTGCAAAAATATAAATAATACGAACCTTTCGCGGAGTTTTTTTGAGGCTGCTAGTGGGCTCCATCCCACTGCTGGTGTTCAAGCATCATTTAGTCTGCAGTGTGGCACCAGGTAATATTTTTTGGCTTTGGCTTCACAAGCAGAGACATAATTAGCTTGATTTTCTAAATACTGTAATGCATACAGTAGTTATGCATGGTGCTTATTTCATACTGGTTTGATTTTTAAGACACATGTTGCAGCACTACATCACTGTAGTGTTGTGTTAAGTGGGCTGTTTAGACAACTGTAATTATGTGTATGATATAAGTCTCAGACTTGTGCATACACTGTCTGGAATCTTGTCCAAAAATCTGCTCGCCACACATACAGGTAGACATACACATATCTTATAAATCTATTAAGTATTGAACTGGGGACTGATCATATGTGACCCCCGACCACAAAACCAGTCAGAAGGGTCAATTTTTTGAAATTGAGATGTATACATCATCTGAAGCTTTCCAGTGATGTATGGTTTGTTATGATAGGACAATACTATTGTAAAATCTGTAATCTAAGAGTGCAAAAAAAAACAAAAAAACATCAAAATATCCATAAAATCGCCTTTAAAGTTGGCTATTGCTAAAAATATACTCATGCTACTTACAGCAAGACTGGTTTGTGGTCCAGGGTCACATATAGGATAATATTTTTGAATAATAATAAGCTTCTTCTTCAGAAGGTTAAATAGAATAATATAGTAATTTTCTTGGTAGTTTATAGCTCTCAGTTTTCTTTGTACATGGCTGTTGCCCTCTTAAATTACGTGCTGATTAGGTTCAGAAACCACCTTGATGAAGATATCAATTGGCAGACACAAGGACTGCTGAACCTGAGGCACACTGCATTTATTGTAGGACATACTTGTTTAAACCATTATCTCTAATATACAGCATTCTGGCTGAATGAGCTCTACATGGTAATACTGATTACACTCAATTTAAGTGTGTAGCCTGAAGGCATGTGCAATCAGTGCTTGTGTATGTTAGCATGACTTCAAATAATGAATAACTTCAGTTTGCAGACTTTCAGGCAGTAGCAGAGGGTAAAAAATGAACAGCATTTTAAGTAATAAAAAGACTAACAGATGCTTTTTAAAGCAACCATATCTAAAGAATTTATTCTTGTCGCTATTACTGCTAAAGCCTGAGAGTGCACCAGAGGTCATTCATAAAATTTGGCCTAACTTTCTGCAAAAGTTTCTTTTCCATCAAAAGTTGCAAATCCAAACCAAAGATAATGATTTAACAAACAGTATGCACAATGTTCACTATTCCTTGTCAGTAAATTCCACTAAAACCATGTGCAGAATCTTCAAACAGAAGGCACGTTGATGATATCACTATGGATGCAGTGAATGTGTGTGGGCGTTCGGCCTTTGTGATGTCATTCAGGCGTGCAGGTTGCATATGCAAAGCTTGACATGTTCTGAAACAATGACTCAATATTTACTTTGTTTCCTCGTTTTGATCTCCTCCTACTTTATAGTAATTTATAGCAAAGTAATTTATCACAGGGAAAGCCCTCTAATCACTCCCTCCAGTAATAGTTACAGCAAAGGAAAGATGATGTCCCAATTGGTCATGTGCAAGCAGTTATTTTTGCTAGATCAAATACTGATTCATTTGCAGAAAAGAGAAGCTGACTTGCTTCTTAAGTAATTCGAAGAATCGCTATTTGAAAGCAGCTGAAATAAAGTAGGCTAATTCCGTAGTATCTTTGTCTTATTTTGAGGCTACGCTGCCAGCTTGCCAAACCTTGCATATTACAAAGCCGCAAAGCATCTCCTTTAAACACAATCCAGATTTGAGGACCACAATAGAAAGCCTCCTTGTTAGCCGAGGATCCCATAGCATTAGTGTGGTCAAAAAGGTTTCTCAGGTTGCAGGATACGTCGCTGCTCGTGACATTTTGTAATATGCTACTTAAAGCTTTCTTGGCTTCAAGGTACAGTACTGTAGTGAGGAAGGGATGCAGCAGCATCATGCCAGCTATGCTCATTTATTACTTTGACAGCTGATGCATCATCCAAACCTGTTCGTGAGAGTGGGTTATTACTTGCAGATGTGGGCTTGGTAGAAGAGCAGCGAGCATCTCAAACCTACATCCAGCCTTGAGTCCTGAAAAATCAATCAGATAAATAAGTAAAATATGAATTGCGATCATCTGTATAGGTTGTCCTCCTTGCTTTGTTAAGCCGCAGTCTTGAAAGGGTCCATCCTTCAGTTATTCAGCATGGCCTTGAGCCATGCTCTGCGGGTTCTTACCAAAGGTTAGTAGGGGGGAGGCAGCAGTAACTCTCCTCGTTACCCTCCTGGTTCCCTGGGAGCTGCGCTGGCCTGCAGGGGCTGGCTGAGGCTGGTGATTCTTCGCCACTGGATGGGGTGTCTGACTTAGATGGGGGCAGTAAATCAGGCCCGCTGTTGGTGCCTAAAATGCCTGTGGGTGATGAGGACCAGATAAAAAGGGAAGAAGGCCGTTTGGGGAAGAGCATAACAAGCATGCTTGGCCTTTACGGCACAAGGTGTGGTATCGTGAAACAGCTCGCCGGTGTTAGTGACACACGCCGGAGAATGTATACAAGACTCTACAGTGTTATGGTTGGGAAATAAGCTTTAATTGCACTTTTTGTTTGTTTGCTTCTCATGCTGGGATGTAGAAAAGGCCATGAATGCAGTTGCAGCGACATGCTGTACACTGAAAGGAATTCTAGTGGTTTTCCGGTCTGTTTAGTGACATTATAATGTCAAAGGATGTTTTATGATTGCAGCATAGGTCTCTGTTGTATATTTTCTCTTGGAATACCTCAGCTGCGTTCATTTTTAATCTGTTTAGTATCTGATTTGGATCTGCTTTATAGTAGCAAGTGATAGTTATCTAGATGATAACTGATTGTTGTTTGAAATATGCGAATATCACGTGATACTACAGCTCACGGTACGCTCTAGCGCAAGAGTTTAGTCTGTGAAATCCTTCCTCGCTGCTGACGGGACTGTGTTTGAAATATGTTGCATAACAGGCGAGAAACTCAAATCATTCACTCCCACACGCCATTAAAAGAGTCACTTTCCACCCTCAGCCTTTTATTTCTAATTTAATATCTTGTTGGGTCAAAGAAGAAAATCGGTCAAGGATCTTTAATTCCTGAAGGGATCCAGGAAGTGTTCTCATGTTAGCACCTAGTATCTTTCCCTTCTGGTGTTTAATGTGAGTACTAGCCAAGTTATGGTATATGAACGAATGCTACGTTCCACTTGATCCATTAAGCACCTGTTAGTGCTATGCTCTTTGAACTAGCATGTGTGATCTGCCTGGAAAACCTGTTGCCTTTAATCAGCATTGTCAACAAATTAGCCAAAGATAAATAGCGCATTCTATAACAGTTAACCAGGAAGAGTACAAACAAACGCCATCCAAAGAGGCGTGTTTCAACAACCTTTCAGGTTGCGGACTGCAAAAGCATTCTTTGAGCTTCAAGCACTGGGGCATTGCGAGCCATACAATATGACAGGAGGCCAACAAGGAGATGAAAGAGGCTGATTCCCCCTAAGGTAAACCAGATAGAAAAGGGGATTATAGAACACATTAACTAAAGCCATGTTTAAAGAGGAGTGGACATCCCCCCGTCCCCCCCCCACAAACACACTTAAGTTCCCAGGTGATTCTATACTTCAGCCACCCGACCCTTTTGAAGACATGGAAAGGGGGAGGGGAGGAATGTGTAAATGTTATTCTCCATCTTTGTGTGCAGGACAGCTGTGCAAACTCTGCCCTTGCGGTTAAATTGGTGTTTATTGTTGAGGGATTACCGTGTGGCTCTTTAGTCTTTCTCTTCAAATTTCAAAATTTCTCTTTGCACTCCAGCAAATATATTCAGAAGCATGCGGAGTTGCAAAGCTCCAGTGGTGATCTTTCTTCTTCGGGCCTGGGCCTCTACTCTGGAGGGGCAGTTGGAGGGTTTACCCAGCTTAGCGAATGCTAACGATACCCGATTCTTTCACCGGGTGCAGATTAAAAGGGAAACAATGCGTTAGCCACTACTGGAAAAAAGCCCATTATTTTTAGACCGCATTTGTGAAGCTCGCCTGTGTTTGGACAGATGGGTTTGGGCCAGGGATCCCTAAATACAGTCTCGCACACATACGCACTTGTAGCTTGATGCCATTGTCGTTACGTCGTAACCCTGTAGATTAGTATTTGTGCAAAATTACCTGCTTAATTCTTGTTGCGAGAGTCTAGCCGTGACACACAGGACTCGACAAACCTTCAGCAAGGTGGCCAGTTTTACAAGAACTAAGTAAGCAACAGTCAACTAGACCAGCCAGAAATAATGTCCCAACAAAGGTTTAGCGGCTTAAAAATGGGTTGAGTCAGTAAATGGAGAGGATTTGTTTAGAAGTACCCAAATGATCCGTGAACTGAGATTTTCCAGAGGCCTTGCCTCTGTCTATAACACGGTGGGAATCAAAGCCAAAGGGAGCAGTCTTTTACAATCCAGTGAGACAGCGAGCCACATGCCACATCACTGCTTCCAGCTGCACGCTGTATGCTGTCATGGCCATTATGTGTTACCCTACGTTCAGCAAAAACTTTGTTCCAGGCCAGCAGACTCTTAATTGCTCAGTTAACGACCAGGAGAGGTGATGAAGTTGGTTTGAAACCCTCAATTATTTTGATCCCAAAGTGGTGCAGGAAGAAGCGAGTGGGAGGGAGTGTTTGTTTGCGAGTGTGTGTGTGTAGGAACAGCTGATTCACTGATTTGACGTGCAGGAAAAGGATGCACGGCTGCATACATCTATGCCATTTATTAATAGTCGCACGAAACAGAAGGCGATTGTTTTGCGGGAACCTTGAAAAACTGGTCACTGTTGGCACAGAGTTCCAGCGATGCCACCACTCCCAGTGTCAGCTCTGATGTGGCTGGCACACCGTCTCCAAAGTCAAGCAGAGCCTCGGGCTAAAGTGAAATACAAGTACAAGAACAAAAGATCAGCTCATTTGACTAATCTCTGATGTTTCCTTCTCTTCCTGTCCCACAGGTGAGGCTCCGGGCTTTGTCAACTTTCTCATCTCCAAGGAAGGCGGTGAGATGTCTCTAGTGGAGCAAGCCAACGTCTGGCTCTTTCTTCGACTGCCAAAGGGCAACCGCACCCGCGCTAACGTCACCATCCGGCTGCTCCTGCAGCAGGGTACGGGGGAGAAGGTTGTGGCGGAGAAGTCCGTGGACACGCGGCGCAGCGGCTGGCACACATTTCCCGTTTCGGCCAGCGTGCAGGCGTTGTTGCAGCACGGGGGCAGCACGCTGAGCCTGCGCGTCTCGTGCCCGCTGTGCGCCGACGCCCGGGCCACGCCGGTGCTCGTGACTCCGGGAGGCGGCGAGCGCGAGCAATCCCACCGGCCGTTCCTCATGGCCGTGGTGCGACAGATGGACGACCTGTCCCTGAGGAGACGTCGCAAAAGGGGCCTGGAGTGCGACGGCAAGGTGCGCGTCTGCTGCAAGCGCCAGTTTTACGTGAACTTCAAGGACATCGGCTGGAACGACTGGATCATCGCTCCCTCGGGGTACCACGCCAACTACTGCGAGGGCGACTGCCCCAGCCACGTGGCCAGCATCACCGGCAACTCGCTGTCCTTCCACTCCACAGTCATCAACCACTACCGCATGCGAGGGTACAGCCCGTTCACCAACATCAAGTCCTGTTGCGTGCCGACCCGCCTGCGGGCCATGTCCATGCTCTACTACAACGAGGAGCAGAAGATCGTCAAAAAGGACATCCAGAACATGATCGTAGAAGAATGCGGCTGCTCGTAAGGCCGCTGCCGGAAGAGGAAGGGTAGGAAGGGAGAGACAAGGTTGGGTGGTAGGGGCAAGAACTGCAGTCCCAAAACGGATGAAAAAGAAGAGATGTGGAGAGAGGAGAGGAGAGCTCCTCTATCTTTATCTCACTGCCTCAAGACAAACTCTCATGTAGACAGGCCTCTCTTTCTCTCGACCACTTGTGCGTGGTCATCTTAGAATCCAATGGGTATCAAGTTCCAATGGGTATCTGTAACTCAGAGTAATCTCTGTGGCACTTTCAAAAGAGAAAAGAAATATAATATATTTTTGTTACAAAGCAAAGGGAGCAAGGTCAGAGAGTATTTATGCGGCCTACTTTGCAGCGCAGACGTGCACTGCGGGAAGAGAGATGACGTAGATGAGGTGCCTGAAAAAGAAAATCTCAAAACTATGCAACTTGTCAAGTATTATGATATATTTTTCATCAAGGTGTTGTTTTATTTCTTAACTATTTACTTTTACAAACTAAAAAAAAAGTTGACGTCGGTTGACTTTTTATACCTTGTACGTGTGTTGTACGTATATATATGTTCGTCGTGTGTGTCCGTGTACAAAAGTGCGTGTACGTACAGTGTGCCTACGGGAGTATTCGTGTACGTTTGTGTGCATGTCTGTTCGTGTGTGTTGTTGAGAGATACTTGAAAGAAGTTTGACGGGCTGCTGGAACCAAACATTTCTCTATATATTATTATTCTAATTATTCTGACTATTGTTAATAATGTTATTGTTTTGTTTTGGTTTCTGTACATTTTTTTGTTATCTTAAAAATGAGACGTTAAAACGTTTACAGTTTTGCACTATATCAACATTTCGATCAGCGTAGCCACATATACAAATATGTTCATAGAGAAAGACTAGAAGCACTTCAGAACAGACGTACCTACATAGCATGAGTCTAACAAATGAGATTGTTCAAAATCAACAGGGAGGGGAAGGCCAAGATGACTAGCACTACATCAGAGGACCATGTATACACATGCATTTTACAAAATAGTGTTTTGGTTTTTTACTCAACACCAAAGAATTTAGGTTAGCGTCGCCTACCATATTAGGCTGTCTCTGAACGGTTGTTCCGAAGATACCAATATGTCTTTCAGAAGGTTGCTTTGTTCTCCCTACAAAGATGTCCAGGTTAGCAAACCGAAAGACCTTTAAAACCGTTTCTCAATGTCCCACCGCGGCTCACTCCTGTGTGTGCTTTTGCACTGCTGCACAGTCCATGCGCGACTGGCCATCTAAATGGTTAAAACAGCACTTAAACCAACCTTTTAGAGTTTGTTTTTAATTATGAATTGTTACAAAAGTGAATGTGCAGCATTGATATTTAATGACTTGTGTAATTGGGAGATGAATAACTATTTAGATATTTGCAATTTTTTCTCACCAAATATTAAAAGGATTCACAGCGATCCAAACAAAAACAAAACAAAAAAAAAAAAAAAAACTGCTTTCGTTCTGCAGATGTTCATATTTCCGCTTCCCAACATGAAATATTTTACCACTGTGCAATGTTGAAAAAAAAAAAAAATTATGAAGCAATTTGGGAAAAGAAAAGAAAAGAAAAGAAAAGAAAAGAAAAGAAAAGAAAAGAAAACTTTAGTGTTACATTTTGGACTTTAAAAAGTTTACTTTTTCATTATGTTCCTGATGGGAATGCGTACAAAATGTCATAAAAGAAAAACACTATTAAAATGGAAAAGAAAAATACAACTTCAGAAAAAAAATAAATAAAAAGAAAGACATGTTGTATATGTTTTTGTTTGTTTTTGTTTGTTCGTTTGTTCGTTGTTATTAAAAAATAAATGACACTGAAATAAGTGGACTAAGAATAAAAAAATATATTTTTTATTCTGTATATATGGAAATCAAGATACCAATATGTTGCATTGCTTTGTTGTACAAATCAAAAAATGTGCTTGTGGCTATTTTTTTTAATCTAATTTATTCTACAGTATTTTGTCCTTTGCTTCACCATTAAAGTTAAAAGGTTGTACACCACAACATGAGAAAAGTGTCGGTTGTGATTTCTTGCACAAAACACACATGCACATGAACACATTTAATTTCAAGACAAAATTCTGCAGAAATTATAATGTGTAAAGTAAAACAGCACTGACAGAGCACAAGCCCTACAATATTACAGGCCTTGATGATCAAGGAACAATTTACATGACCAAATATGTACACAGTAATCAAAAAAGGCCCATATCTTCTCCATATTTCAAAACCCCACCTCAGAAACGTTCAAAAACCACCTAAGAGAGGACTACAGGAAAAAAGGACGACCGTTTAAATTATGATTACCGGGACAGAGAACCAGATGGCGTCTATATAAAGCATGTTGCATGCAGAGGTTTGAGTTAAATCACGGTGGTTTTGGAGGAGGTAGACCAGCCATCATGAACCATTACTGGTGCATGACACATAACCACAGTGTCCCCCAAGACACATGCATGCAAGAAAACATCAACAGCCTCGCGAACTCCAGACGCTGTAGATGCGTTTCACACACCTCCTCTGTCCTAAAATGAAAAAGGTACTAGTTTGGATGACATAAAGGAGCGTACTGGAGTTCCTGGTTAAAGCAGAGCTGTCTCAGGCTAATGACAGAGAGCAACAAACGGCTGGCAGTGATAATAATTCAGCAGTGTGCGATCAAAGAGCTGCAGCGATGGCATGCAGGAGCTCATAGTCTGCGGCCAGCAGACCAGAGGGTGGTCATTCATTTTAAATGCACATTTTTAAAATAGTAGTGCTTGCTAAGGTAAGCAATGGGGCGTCATGCACCTTTTTTTCTTGAGGGGACATCAGTCCTGGCACACTTGGTGCCTCAGGCAAGATACTTGTGTACTTTTAATCTTTGAGATACAGCTTTTGAATAGCATATACGTAAGGGAAGCTGGGTCCAATTCCAACCTTTTTGTTTGTTTGTTTGTTTTAATAAGCAAGTGTAACAGCTGAACTTGACAGCCCGTGATCACTATGTACAGTAGCAGTTTGTTCAATGGGAAAAAGTAGTTTTAAATGACGTGGATACGCAGTAAGTTTAAAGCAAATAATTAAAACATGCAACATGATTCGACTGACTTCAGTGTTTTAGAGTGGTAAACTTTTTTTGCTTGTTTTTGTTTTAAAGTAAATGTTAACTTTAAAGTTAAATTTTAGTTTCAGTTTACAGTTTTCAGTAAATGCAATTTTTTTAAGGTTTTTTTTTTTATTATTATTATAATTTTTCTCATTCCACTTGCAAACATATGCATGGAAGGATTTCCATATCCACCACAGAAATGTAAAAAAAGGTAAGGTAAGGTAATTGCGACTTTTTATCTCACAATCCTGACTTTTGTACTTGCAATTCTGAGTTTATATCTCACAATTCTTTGTTTATATCTCGCAATTCTGAAGAAAAAAAAAAAAGAATTACGACATATAATCTCACAACTGCTAAGTAAACTTGCAATTGCGAGTTAACATCACACAATTCTGTTTCTCTGAATTTCAATGTGTGCTTGCAACTGCTTGCAAATATCAGTATCCTCCTCAGAATTGGACATTATAACTTGCAATTCTGAGTTTAGATGTCACAGACTTCACAAAAGCTTCAGAATTGTGAGATATGAACTCACAACTACGAGATACAAACTGCAGTTTGTATCTCGAGAAAAAAAGTCAGAATTGTGAGATAAAAAGTCACAATAACCTTTTTTTTATTCGAGTTTATACCACGCAGTTCTGTGGAAAAAGTCAAAATTGTGAATTTGTGTCATGCAAAAAAGTCAGAATTGCAAGAAAAAGTTAGAACTGCAAGATACAAATTTGCACTTCTGAGAAAAGGAAGTTAGAACTGTGAGATTAAAAATCGCAATCACCTTTTTATTTTTTAATTCGAGTTTATCATGCAGTTCTGAGAACAAAAAAAGTCAGAATTGTGAGATTTAAATTTGCAACTGTGAGAAAAAAAGTCAGGATCGTAAGATAAAACATTTGCCAGTACCTTTTTTATTTTTTATTCTGTGGCGGAAAACGAAACAATTCTGAGATAAAAACTCAGAATTCTAAGAAAAATGCCAGAACTGCAAGTTTATTACTTGCAGTTCTGCATTTTTTCCTTATAACTGCAAGAAAGTCTGAATTTCAAACTTATATATATGATGTTACTTTTCAATTCCACCACAAGACGTATAATTAAGATGAACAGCAACAAACAAACAAACGTTTCAGCACAAACAGCAGTAAGTTGCATGCAGTGCATGCTAGGAACAGTAGTCCTGCTTCTAACTCTACAAACCATACTATTAGCTATTAAGGTGACTGTTCTTGAAAGATTAGTTCACTTCCAGAATATAGATTTCCTGATAATTTATGTCATCCAGGATGTTTATGTCTTTCTGTCTTCAGTCAAATACATCTTTTGGTTTTTGAGGAAAACATTCCAGGATTTTTCTCCATATAGTGGACTTCAGTGGGGATCAACAGGTTGAAGGTCCAAATTGCAGTTTCAATGCAGCTTCAAAGGGCTCCACACGATCCCAGCTGAGGAATAAGGGTCTTATCTAGCCAAACGGCCATTTTCAAAAAAAAATATATATATATATACTTTTTAACCACAAATGCTTGCATTACGTAATCACGTTGGAAAGGTCACGTGTGGTTAATTCTTCATCTGTGTACTTTGGTTAAAAAAGCCGAAAAACTCCAACTTTAATGTTGTTTTACTTTTTTTTTCTTAAAGGGTGTTTGACTTCCTTTGCATGTTCACTTTGTAAACACTGGTTCAGTACTTCCGCCTACGTCACATGTTCGTGATTATGTAATATTAAAGTATTAAAAAGGTTAAAAAGTATATCAATTAGATTTTTTTTCCTTATTCCTTGGCTGGGATCATGTAGAGCCCTTTGAAGCTGCGTTGAAACTGCAATTTGGATCTTCAACCTGTTGGCCACCATTGAAGTCCACTGTATAGAAAAAAATCCTGGAATGTTTTCCTTAAAAACCTTTTTTTTTATATGCATAAATGTACATAAATGACTGGTGCATTTTGATTATCCGAAGACAAAACAAAGCATCTAATAGAGCTTTGAATAAGCATTTGACTGTGTGTAATGTCAAAGAGATAAGTGTAGTGTACGCAAGGCTTGAGAGGGAGGGAGAAACTAGTTGCGCAAGGTGTTGTCAAACCCAAGACTAGATTAGGATATCATCTGAGCTCTGCAAACAGAAACACTGATTTCCTACTCACATGAGACAATGGTGCTAATTGAATTTAATGCTGAGAATGAGCCACTGACAAACATCTGCAAACAATACCACCCTTTTAAGAATAAGAATAAATGCTTATAAATGATTTTGTTTTTGGCAAATCTGATTTGTCAGATCTAACCTAGCAAACGAGAGAAAAAAGTCTGAATTGTAAGATGAAAAGTGCCAAATTACCTTTTTATTATTTGTTCTGTGGTGGTTAAAAAACAAAACAAAAAAAAAATTGTGAGATTCATAGAACAGCGAAGTTGTGAGTTCATGGAACAGCATTCTGAGTTTACAATTTACATTTTTTTCTAAAATTTTATTTATGAGAAAAAAAGTCAGAATTGTGAGATATATGAACTTTTTTTTTTTAATTTCTGTGATGCAAATGGGCATCAGTACATGTTTTCCTTTCTTAATTACAATTATAAAAAATACTATTTTAACCTATCATTGCTTTATTGACTAATCGGCATACAAAACTGTAAATATCCATTTTAGGATTTGTTATAAATCAGTTCTTATTCAAACTCTGGTAAAATGAAAACACAGTGAAACGCTATTGACCATCCCTGTCCGGCAACCTCACGGAAGAGTCAAAGGTTAAAAGAACATACGAATGATATTTTGATATGAAACAAAATGCATGACTGCATCCAGAAGTAAGCTAACCTAGAACTGACCATGGCCTTGATCAAACATTGCTGAGAACAGACAGTTCCTTTATTTCAGAGAGAAATACAAGCCAAGGCCAAAATGCTTAAGTGAAGTTAACGTTTGGCTCAAAGACCAGTGTTTTTATCCATGTAAGTGAAAGCGTATCGCTGATACAAGATGAGAGATCTGTTATGTTAACTTAAGATAACGGTTCTGCTCTCTGGAATTTAAATCCAGTTGGAGCCAAAAGTCTGAGAACACAATGAAATTTTAGAATTTTAAAATGTATAATTGGTAAATAAAATGCAAACTGTAGTCCATTGCAAACTCCATGATGAATCTTGTAGTTAGTAATGTAATCTATCAGATTATATTATTAGATTAGGTAATGTATTCCAGCTACTTTTAGATTACTTTTAACCTAACTTGTTTATCCCATATTTTTGAATAGGATTTGGATCACATTGATATAAAAAAAGAAAGAAAGTAAATATATTTGTTTGTTAGCAACAACAGAAAGTGCAATAAGCATCACATTACATCAGAATTTCCCAGGCTGGTGTAGAGAAAAAAACAATTAGGGTTAATTTACTGGCATTGTGTGGATAATATGTAATCATGTAATCCATAAAAAGTAACTGTAATCTGATTATGAGCATTTTGAAAATGTAACAATTTAATTACAAGTACTTAATTTTTGGAATCTGATTACGTAATCCAGATTATATAGCATATTTAAACTTGAAACATTCAAAAGTTTGGGATCAGTAAGATTTTTAATGTTTTCAGTCTTCAGTGTCACATGATCCTTGACATTGCAGATGAAAATTCAGCTCTGCATCACAGAAATTAATTTTATTTTAAAGTATATTAAAACAGACAACTTTTATTTTAAGTTGTAATAGTATTTCACAATATTGCTGTTTTTTTGGTCACATAAATGCAGTCTTGATGAGTTGATATGATTCTTTAGGGTCTTAATGAAAAGTCTATAATATACTTTGGTTAAAAATTCTCAGTGGTTGTGTAAAACAACACCCTTTTTACCATGCCAAAATCAGCTCTGCAAAAATCATCTCATTCTGTTCGAGGCTGCTTTAAATGCAAATGAGTTCTGCTTGCCCCGCCCCTCTCTTCTCTCTGTGGAGAGACGAGCCTGTTTACTTGCTAACTAGCACATTATTAGGAAAGGCGATCGCAAGGATTCATAAAAAAAAACCTTACACTCACTTCTGCTGTAAGTGAAGCTGAATCATGAACAATTCGCGTGAACATAGACGGATGTAGATCGGGAGGCGCATTCCCTTCACAAACAAACGTAATCTACTGCATCTTCAGCGGCTCAGATGTCGGGAGTAAATGACGACCACTATGTTCATTATTACATCCAGCAACACAACACCTCAATCGCTCAATCGGAGATATTCTTGTCTAACTTACATCTCTGCTCCGGCATTGAAACAAAGAGGGCGGACTGTTACAGCTGATCTGAGGTAAAACGCTCATGTCAATCAATTATCGTGGGAGCGGCCTCTGTCGGTGTGACGCCACAATGACAGGCATCTGAGAACGGCTCCATTTGAAAAAGGGGATATTATTTTTACATAATAATTAAAAACTACTGCATGGATTTTTATATTATAGGGTAGATTTGTACATACACTGCCAACACACATTAATGTTCAAACAACATGTAAAAGTGAACTTAGCATCCGATGACCCCTTTAAAAACTTACTGAGAGAGAGAGAGAGAAAGAGAGAAGACAAAGACTGCTAAATAGAAGAATTTTCACTAATTGTGTTTGACACAGGGTACAAAACTAAGCAAGATATTGATGTGTAAACCAAAATCTAACCCTAACCTTTCCAGTCCACTGATTTAGTAGAAAGCACAGAAGGAAAACATTCGTTATCAAAACAATAGGATCACTAGCGTTCCCCTCACTTGACATCCGAGATGTTTTCTCAGCCAGAAACTAAACAGCCGGCAACACATTTGTCAAAGCACTTAATAGATTTTCAATCCAAAGCATCTCTGATATCAGCCTCCCCACAGTCTGAACTGGACCAAAGTCAAACTCAACAGCACCGCAGAGCTTTTCATGTCTTCTTATGTTACTCCTGCAGAAGAACAGACAGATGTGAAGAACACATTCCACTGATTCCAGTTCAGCTCACTCCTGACAACATCACTGCGATGACGAAATCTTCATAACCATCACAACCAATGCACATCGTATAGCTGTTATGTAGTTTTAATATTGTACATTTGGTTAAAAATGTATATACAGTGGGTACGGAAAGTATTCAGACCCCCTTAAATTTTTCACTCTTTGTTATATTGCAGCCATTTGCTAAAATCATTTAAGTTCATTTT
>JAHKKF010476503.1:0-17694 GCA_019740295.1 Labeo calbasu | reverse complement strand
GATCAAAACCTTCTTTCATTCTTGTCTTTGGTTTTTATTTTTTTTAATTTAGTTTAGTTTTTGTTAGTTTGATATTTTAGGGGTGCTGAGGTTCTAATGTTATTTATTTTGTTTGTTTTTCATTCTATTTTATTTCCAATTTGTTTGTTTTTTTTGTTTTTTTTAGGTTTAGGTTTTATTAGTTTTAACTTTGATATTTTAGGGCTGCTTACGTTTCTATTATTATTTTTTTATTATTACTACATTATTTTTGTTTGTTTGTTTTTTAATTTCTGTTTTTATTTCCAATTTGTTTTTTAAATTTAGTTTAGATTTTATTACTTTTAATTTTGATATTTTAGTGCTTCTTAAGTTTCTATTTTTATTCATTTGTTTTGTTTTGTTTATTTTTCTATTTTATTTCCATTCTATTTTTTATATATATATTTTTTTCAATTTAGTTAATATTTAATTAGTTTTAATTTTGATATTTTAGGGAGTGCTTAAGTTTCTGTTTTTAAAATGTATTTATTTCCATTTTATTTCCAATTCGTTTTTTTTTTTCTTACAATTTAGTTTAGGTTTTATTAGTTTTAATATTGATATTTTAGGGCTGCCTACGTTTTGTTGTTGTTGTTGTTATACGATTATTATTTGTATTTATTTATTTATTTATTTTAGTTTAGATTTTGTTAGTTTTAATTTTGATATTTTAGGGCTGCTTACGTTTCTATTATTATTGTTTTTGTTTTTTATTTCTATTTTATTTCCAATTCATTTTTTAAATTGAATTTAGATTATATTCATTTTAATTAAGATTTTTTTTTTAATAGCTATATAAGTTTCTCTGTTTAATATTTTTTTAATTATTATTATTTCTATTTTATTTCCAATTTTTTCTTTTTTTTCCAGTTCAGTTAAAATTTATTAGTTTTAATGTTGATATTTTCAGACTGCTTAAGTGAATGATTAATTTCTCAACCCATCTAGTGCTATTGCTGTGGAGTGTTTGTTTGTTTGTTTGTTTGTTTGTAATTTTCAATGGTTTTAAGTATAATATTCCATGTATCTAAAATAATTGGTGAGTCATTTCATTTGAGTTAGTTTTGGTGTCATGAAAATAGTTTAGTTTCAGGTTCCCAGTTACATTTTGTTTAGTTTTGGTTTTCTTTGAACTTTTTTGGCACACTTGCAATACATGTTGCTTAGGTAGTAGCTAATCAGATAATAACATGATTTCTGGGTTGCAAAGTTGAGTTTTTCCTTTGATACTGGCAACAAATCATAGATCTATACAGCCCAAACCACAAAGTATAGCAGCTATAAACTGCTAAAACATCTGGATTCAGTCAGAATTTCTCAGAAAGTGTTTGTGCCTTAAAGGGATAGTGCACCCAAAATGAAATTTACCCATGATTTATTCACCCTTAAGTAATCCTAGATGTATGTGCAGATGACATAGGATGTAGGCATACTCACCATATTTATACGTTTAATTCAGCTGTCTGACAAAATGTCCTGTTGCTTTTTGCTTGTTGTGGTCATGAATTAAGACAAAAACTGCTTATTAACATAAAAGATGTTGCTTTTATCACATCATGCCTGGGTAGGACACGGTTTGATGGGCACACTCTAGTTTGTTTGTGCCGCTAGCAGCGTGAATGAGCAGCTTCTTATTAATTACTGAATTGTGTGGTTTCGCTAATGAGCCTGTTGTATGTTTGTTTGTGAGTAGTGTAACTATCTGAGCGTCTCTAGAGCGAGTGCTGCAGTGTGTGCATGTGATGTGTGTGTAATGCTGGGGTGGAGGTGTCAGATCGCCACTGAGAGGAAATCTGTTTTCTGCATCCGCTACAAGCTCTAATTAAATCAGCTCAGTGTGTGGCAGGGTCTCGCCCATCAGGTGCCATGTGCTGTGTGTGTGTAAGTGGTGGGAATGTTGCTTGGAATTTACAAGTTTACACAAAGAAGCCTGTTAAGGCCCTGTAATTATCAATTTTTATTGCCATTTTAACCATGTTTTTAGCTTTTATCCTGTACTTATTAACATTACTTTATAATGAAAATAAAAAATGTGATGAACCTCAAAATATGTCGCAAATGAGCAGGTCAAAAGACGTCAAAAGAAAAAAAATAAAATTTTTCATGAAGAATGTTTTTTGCTTTTTATTAAGGGTCAACCGATATTGGTGCTGATATTGGCACTATTATGATTATAGGTATCTGTCTTTTTCAAAACTGATTTGCAAATAATTGAAAAACTTTTATAGTTTTTTTGTCAGAGCCCTTGCTTTTATTTTTGACATTAATTTTCATTTTTACACCAGACATATATCAGTCTACTTGATTTGTAATAATCGGTATCGTCACCGGCCCTGAAAATCACAATATAGGTCGACCCCTAATTTTTATAACGTTAAGAACTTATTGAACCCTTTTTTTATTACAGTCAAGCACAATTCTCTTTACTATAAAGTAAAAAAAAATTATTTTAATGTAAAAAAAAATAATAATAATTTAAACTACCCGTTTTTGAACAGTAAGATTTTTAATGTTTTTTTTTTTTTTTTAAAGAATTCTCTTTTGCTCACCAAGCGTGCATTTATTTGATCCTTTCAGCAAAAGCAGAAATATTGTAAAATGTTTTTACTATTTAAAATAACTGCTTTCTATTTGAGTATATTTTAAAATGTATTTTTTCCTGTGATCAAAGCTACATTTTTAGCATCATTACTCCAGTCTTCAGTGTCACATCCTTCAGAATCATTTTAATATGCTGATTTGCTGTTCAAGAAACATTTTTTTATTATTATTGTCAATATATTAAACAGTTGGGTACGTTGGGTACTTTTTAGGTACTTGTTAGGATTCTTTGATGAATAGAAAGATCCAATAATCAGCATTTATCTGAAATAAAAAGCTTTTGTAACATTATACACTATATCATTTAAAAGCTTGGAGTTCTTCTGAACTTTATCTATCAAAAAAAAAACTGAAAAAAGTCTACTCTTCTCTTTTCAACATAATAATAAATGTTTTTAAGCAGTAAATCAGAATATTAGAATGATTTCTGAAGGATAATGTGACTGGAGTAATGATGCTAAAAATTCAGCTTTGAAATGACAGAAATAAATGTAAACTTTAAAATCTATTCAAATAGAAAACCGTTATTTGAAATAGTAAAAATATTTCAAAATTTTAATGTTTTGTTGTACTTTGGATCAAATAAATGCAGCCTTGGTGAGCAGAAGAGACTTTAAAAAAACATTACTGTTCAAAAACTTTTGACTGGTAGTGTATGTACATATATCTACTTAATTAATTACTCTAATTAATTACATCTTGTCAATTCATTAATCACACAGCAATTTTGGCTGAGAAACTACCCCTAATTTAAAGGCATTGTGTTAAATTACAAAAGCAATGAAAAGACATTACAGAAAAGCAGCTCCTTTAACATTGCATAAATAATGATAATTTGGAAATGATATTCTAAATATGAAATCAAAACAGCCAGTAGGTGGCAGAAATTTCTTGATAAATTAGTGGCCTATTTCAAGCATTTATTTAGCTGATTCTTTAAAACAGCTGATTCAACTGTCCTTATGAATGGGTCACTGAATTATTGGTTCACTAATTTATTGTTTCTTTGTTTATTTAGTTTAGTTTTATTTATTAAAAGAAATAATCTTTATCATAAGGAATTGTTTAAGAAGTAGTTTTTTTTTACTTTACACAAACATCACAAAAAAAATTAAACCAACATAACATTTGACTGGATGAAAATGTTACATTAGCACCTTTAAGATGTATTTGTATATGTGAAATAAAAAAAAAATAATAAAAAACAGGAAGCGCTTCTGGACCAGTGTTGTTTACATCTAGCGAAATGGTCTATAAATGCCGTTTTGGCGCTCTTTAATGTGGAGTGACAGATCGCTGTAGCGCCTCAGTTCAAGAGAAGCGGTGGGTGATCACGTGAACAGATCGTCCACTCCGCTTTAAAACTAATTTCAGCAAAAAAATAAACATAAGTATCCGAAGGTATGTTAAAAGAAAGAGTACAACTTACCGAAATCCGTATCCGGTCTCATGTAGTCGCTCAGTCAGTGTTTCAACCGCGGAAAGACGTGAGTATGACAGCTTGTAAACAGACCGTCACGTAACGTCACATTTACCTCAGAAAAACATCCAGTGACGTTGGTCAGTTAGAAAAATGAACTCTAGAGAGGAGCATTTTGCTAAATATGTGACAAAGAACATTTTTTAAAATTTTTAATTTGTTTAAAGACAGATATTTAAATGTTTAGATTTAAGAAAAACGAATTGGAGTAGATATAGTTATGCAACTGTAACTTTACTATTATAAAAACTTAACTGAGTGTAAATTTAAGCGTTTGTATACAAATCAGTTCATTTCAACCGTCAATGTTATAGTAATGTAGTACCAACTGATTCATGTATATTTTACAGCATTAGTTAAGAGATTTTAAATTTGGCATGTACTGTACCTGCTGTATCTCCAAAATAATCGGTATCAAATCGGAAATCGAATTGCAAGCTTGTGAATTAGAATTAAATCGTTTGCTCTGAGGGAGGAATGTATGTTAACAGCTGACAGTTTCCACATTTAAATATATCTGTGACTGTCATTTAGCAAATCTTCTCACTTTTCTTGCTCTTTTTCTCTCTCTTACTCTGTATGTGTGTGTTAATGTGTCATTCTTACCACAGTGAAGGATAATGTGGCGGAGAAGTTGCTCTCTTACAACCGGGCAAACCGTGCGGTTGCAATTCTGTGTAACCATCAGCGGGCGCCGCCAAAGACCTTCGAACAATCCATGGCTAACCTGCAGTCAAAGGTACTGGAAGATCCAAGACTGAATAGTGAAAGGAAAAAATCAATATCATAAATGAAACATCTGAATATGCTACTGTTATTTTAGGTTTTGTTTTTCTCTCTTCTCTTGCTTTTTTTTTTTAAGATTGACAGCAGGAAGGAGCAGCTGGACTTGGCTAAGAAAGAACTAAAGCAGGCTAAGAAAGAAGCCAAAGGGAGCTCAGACAACAAGCTGCTCATGTCAGTATCTTCTTCCAGGCCTCTGAGACGTTTGTTTGCTTTTCTAGCTATTAGGATCCTTTAATAGATGAATGGACATACACATGTACAAAGGATATTTTGTGTGTGTTCAGGGTGGTGGAGAAGAAGAAGAAAGCTGTGCAGAGGTGTGAGGAACAGCTGCTGAAGATGGAGGTTCAGGCTACAGACAGAGAGGAGAACAAACAGATTGCCCTGAGCACCTCCAAACTCAACTACCTGGATCCACGCATCAGCGTGGCCTGGTGATGTCATACGCATACACAAACGCTACACAGGAAGTCTTGTTGTATTTCGTATCATAATGTTTTCGGTTTCTTTACTTTGTTTTCTACTTCTAGGTGTAAGAACATGGAGGTGCCGCTGGATAAAATTTACAACAAAACCCTAAGGGACAAGTTTGCCTGGGCTATCGACATGACCGAACATGACTTTGTGTTCTGAGCGTGGTTTGTTTATCCTACAATTTACCTCAGTACTTTATGCTAATGTACATTTTAGTCAAGACTGTTAACTAAATCGTGCAGCCATGTTTTAATGTTTTATATTGTTCCGTTTTTCAGTTTTTATATGAATCAAATTCACATGTTCTAAGTTATTTTAAGAAAGTTCAATAAATGATGTTCTTTTGTAGGGAAATCTTTTTAAGTCTTTTTTTTTTTTTTGTATATAACTACAGAAGCTTCTTGGGAGACAAAACCCCAAAATTATCTATATAGTCTCTTATGCTCATCAAGGCTATATTTATAAATACATTAAAAATTTCTAATTTAAAAAAAAAAAAATAGTAATGTTCTGAAAAATTATTGCAATTTCTAATATTGTTTTTCAATTTGAATATACTTTAAAATAGAATTTATTTCCGTGACACATCACTGAATTTTCATTAGCCATTACTTCAGTCTTTAGTGTCACACGATCCTTCAGAAATCATTCCAATATGCTGATTTATTATCAGTGTTGAAACTGTTGTGCTGCTTTTTTTTTTTTTTTTTGAAAGCTGATATTTTTCTCTTTGATCACTTTTTATCAATTTAACACATCCTCGCTTAATGGAAGTATTAATTTCTTTAAAAAAAATAATGGCCCCAAACTTGTGAATAGTGTGTATTGTAACAAAATTTCTATTTTGAATAAACACTCTTCTTCTTAACTTTAAGAATCCTGAAAAAAAAGT
Organism: Labeo calbasu; assembly: GCA_019740295.1. NCBI lineage: Eukaryota > Metazoa > Chordata > Actinopteri > Cypriniformes > Cyprinidae > Labeo > Labeo calbasu. The sequence continues at coordinate 11,440 of JAHKKF010476503.1, read as the reverse complement.
ATCACAGGTCCCAAAAATATTAAGCAGTACAACTGTTTCCAACTTTCATTATAAATCTGAATAAATTATATTTTAAGGTTTATTAAAAAAGCAAGCTGTCATTTTAAATTGCAGTAGCATTTCAAAAAATTGCATTTTTTTATCAAATTATTGCAGCCTTGATGAGCACAAGAAACTTCTTTAAAAAACATTAAAAATGTGTGTTGTGACATTATCATCACAAATATGTTCAAGATATATAATTTAATTCTCATTAACGTAATGTAAAAAAATATATATAATAATAATGAAAATCATCTGCTGATCTGATTCTGTATGACACGTACTTCTTTGATTTATAAATACTTTATATAATTTTTTGTAAATTACTATTCATTTAAAATATTACTTTATTATTTTGGTGTAAAATGCTCATGGTTTGGCCATGACTTTTGAGACTGACCTGTTTAAGTCCAATATATTATTATACTAATATACATCACTTTTCCCTGATTCAAAAATAGATTTTTCCTGGGATAAAGCGATTTAGTCAAATTTTAGCTTAAGCCATTTAAGTTCTGCATCATACAGTAGACCTTTGATAGCGATGTGGCTTTACATGGCATATAAAGGTGTTAATCATCATCTTACCCAGTTTAAACATTGATCAGTTATAAACAAAGTGATTTACATTTCCAAGAATTCACCCTGTGTATTCAACCCAACAGACTTTGCATGTCAGCATATGTTTCTTTCATTTATTTAACTCGCTTGCAAATGCTACAAAGCAGCAGGTGAAACTGTGAAAGCTATACCCGTAAAGAGAGATGATGACACAGGTTTTAAGAAACAACTTTAATTCAACAACAAATTCACTTTAACAGGAATGATATTACGTTGGCACTTGGGCTAGTGCTATTACAGTAATGCAGGGTTCTACAGTTGGATGTCGTGTTTAAAAAGTTCTTTGCAATCCAATACAGAATAAGGAAAAAAAGTGTAGCATACAGTCACAGCATTAGGACTGACTTTAATTCCTTCTAAATATTAAAAAAAGCATCACATCAAACCAAAATATGTTAGTCACCATAGAGAAAATTTTGCTGCTCCTGAAGAGTGTCGGTAGTTTCTGCAACTCAGCATTCTGTGAAAGATAACAGTGCGTTTTAATACAGTAATTTCCATTTAGAACAAAACATTCACAACTGGTTTCAACTAAAATACCTCTACTAGGAGGCCTCTCCCTCTTTGACCTTGTTCTCCCCTTCGATCTCTTCCACTCCTGCCTGAGTCATCAGGTCTGCTATATTCTTCTCTAGATCATCAATGCGGGTGCTCATTTCATCAAGTGAAGCTTGTTAAGGAAGATGCAAGCAAGTACAGGTAATACCCCCATTCATATCCACATATCAAGGCATTGAGTGCATGGCTAACACAAAATATTCTTAGTATAGTTTGACTGTTAACAAAATGTGTGTATTCTAAACCTACATAGTAGTACTTAAAACATTTGGATTTTTGTAGATAGTTCTGTGGTAAAAATGTGGAGCTCAAATATATATGAAAACATTTGTATGGATCTGCTGATGAGTTTGTGAAATGCTCTTGCTGTTCTATAATGGTGGTTCTGGCAATTTAGTGGTTAAAGATCTGGAATAATCCCTTAAAGGATGATGGTTTAGAGCTTGGAATAGAGGGTTTGCACTTATGTCACAAGTTGCAGTTAATATATTAGTGAACACAGTTTTGTGCGTGTGGAACCTGCTAAATCATATAGAGAAGGACTTGTTAAGCAGGAAAGGCCTCAATATTTGACTAACTAAAGTTAATAGGTGGTAAAGATATGTACAAGCAGTATTAATTAAGATATTAGCCTAATATTTCACCTACCTGACCAGAAATTAAACAAACAGGAATGTTGTAAAAAAAAAAATTCTTGCCCTGGAAATCCTGGTTCAGTTTAGCTGACCACAAACGACTTGTACCTCAGACAGTTTTTTTGCACTCTTCTCCTTGATTTGTTATAACTTTTGGCAGTCTATAGTACTCCAAATGTTTTCCCTGGTCTGACTGATTAGTACAGCCCAACACATGATAATAGTTTACCATTTTCAGCAGCAATAATCAGCTAAATATGCGAGTTTCGTTCGGTTAAGTGGCATTGTTTACATTAAGTGTCGCCAATATGGCCAACTGATGACGCGTCATGAAAACTAAATAGTTAAGACCCCCCCTCTCACCTTTGTACCACCAGGGTTTCTCAGGTTTTATGAAGGTAAATTAAAGACTTTTAGACCAAATAAGAAATTTGATGACCACATTGAGTTGAAATAGCAGCAAGTCAAAGACTTGTCAAAGACTCTTTAGACGTTTTTAGCATTATATGCAATAATTAATGCCACGACTATGGATTTAAGACGTTCTGCTCTGATTTGAGATTTTTCCTTTCATTTGTGGAAGTGCAAAATAACACTTTTAAAGACCTACAAAAACCCTGGTTCCCCGAGTAGGGCATTTTTGCTCTCATTTCTTTCAGATAGACTGTATGTGAAATACAGCATTCTCTTAAATAAAAAAAAAAAGTATCCGCTAAATGACAACTGATCTCATTTAAAGACCTCTAAACAGCCTGCTGTGATATTGAAATTTGAGGTATAGCCTCAGGGACTATTGCGGCCTCACTGAAAAATTATAAAGATATAACGTTACCAAAAACAAGAAAGGATATTTCTCCCGATGATCTGGTCTGACATTGTCTGGAACTTATCCTGCATCTGCTGCAGCAATGTCTGCACCTGTTAGTGAGAAACATCCAGATAATCTAGCTAATATGTAAAACGCATAAACATATGCAAATACATCAAGTCAAAAGAAGACAAATAAATAAGCTTGTTAAGTCACAACAATTATATTCTCAGCCAAATCTACTTTAAAATAATAAACGAAGCTTATGTCGCATCAAAATAATCTAAGTAGAACAGATAAACAGGGCCTAGCATTAGCCTACCTTAGGCAAACCACAAACAAATGTCGTTTGTTATCAAACTTACCACTGCTGTGAGATCCTGCACCGATTTGGGGTCTGTCTCTGCCATATTTGTTAAATAAATAATCTGTACAACTGCAAAAAGATGTTTATTCTTCTATAAATCGTGTATCTTCTCAGCACTTTGCTTCAAATGATCAGCTGTTGGCTAAATCACGGAGTTGTGAGAAATATCGCGAGATTTTAGAAACCACTTAGCGAGAGATTCCCACAGCTGCAGGCAGGCAAATCAACCTCTGGCGTGATCAGACGCGCAGCAGCAGGACAGTGCACACCCAATGATGCAGTTATTTAATCTGTTAAAACCATTGACAGGTTACAACAGGATAGGCTAGAATCTATTTAAATAATTTAGCTGTTTTTGTTGCGAAATACAAAAATAGTTATTCATGGTCCGTTTCAGGTTAAGGTACTAGCAGAGATTACCAACAGGCTTTATGATATACATATTTTGACCTATTAGCAATTTTTTCAAAGAAAGCAGACGTAGGTTTATGGGTAAAATAATATATAAGTTGTTGTTTATACATGGTATAGCCTACAAGAAAGAGACATTGTTTTGTTGTTGTTACCACGTACCGTTCCAATAATTTAACCTCAAAATGAAGACAATGGGAGTAGTAGCGCTACTCAAACAAATTTTGGTTTGATAACATCTCGTGGTGTTCCCTGTTTATTTGTGTTTCTTTCCTCTTCCTCTCTGTAACATTAGACCGATGAAAGCTGCGCGGTCAAGCCCACATCTCCAAACTGCATCAGCCTGATTTAGACTAGATGATGGCTAGATGAGACAGCATATGCTCATGAGTGTGTGTGCTGCTGATATTATAGTTGTCAAACAAGTCTTCGCCCGAAACAAGGTATGCTTGAACTTCCTAAGTTTTTTTCCCCCTTCTTTGCAGTTGCAACTTCTTTCTTTTATATCAAGCTGTTTCGTTTTAAAGCGAAACCTGCGCGGCGAAACTCTGCTGAATATGCATAAAGAGTTATGAGTTTGGCTTTTGAAAACGAAAAGCGCTGTGATGTTTTGTGCATTGCGTTTTACTGCTGATCGGAGAGTTCTTGCACGCGATACTGCATACTGAGATTCACTTTGATTTATCAGGTTCACTTGACAAGCAGTCGATAAAATATGCACAGTTGCACACCCGGATTCATATGTCACCGAATGGTTTGTCCATATCCTTGTAATGATTTGCGATGTCCTGTTCGTGGACGAATTGTTCTTTTGAATCGGATCATTTTCAGTGAATTGTTTGAAACGGTTCAGCGGCGTACTGTTCGTAAACGAATTGTTCTTTTGAATCGGATCTTTTTCAATAAAATGTTTGAACCTGCACAAAACAGGTCCGAACGATGTCGTTCACGAATAAAACTAAAACATTCGCGGTTCTCGAATTAATCGAGTGGGTCGGAGTGAATCGTTTGCGCCCCAAAATGACACACGGTTATTCTTTCGGATATGTCCGATTCGTTGATGTAACTTTGAAGTGAATAAAGGATTTAGCTGACAGTGTTGGGGAAAGTTACTTTTAAAAGTAGTGCTAATGCATTGCAATATTGCGTTACTCCCTAAAAAAATAACTAATTATGCTCCCTAGTTACTTTTTTATGTAAAGTAATGCGTTACGTTACTTTTGCTTTACTTTTTTAATCTGGGCTGGCTCGCCTGTTTGTTAGTTCTGTTTTTAAAGTTCTGTTTTTGCCCTTTTTAAACCAAAAGTGAAATAAATAAGCCTCAGGCTGAAGGAAATGTGAATTAAAGTTTGTACAGTAGAACGCAGGAGAGGGAACAAAGCACAAATGTTAGTTTAATGTTAGTAAAGTAATTTCTTCTTTAATAAGAATAATTTTGGCTGAATTAGATCATCGAAGGTCAGCGGTAAAAACATTAGTTAATACAATAGGATTAAATACATATGTGTTATTTAACAAATTGAATTATTGCAAGTTTGCCGCATATTTTGAGATCGCCTCTGCACTTTAGGCTACTCCCGGCTTCCCTCAACATGGGGACAGGAGAGCTGTCAGTCAGTCAGTGGTAAAACCAAGTAACTGATGTTACTTATTTGAAAAAGTAACAAAGATATTTTCTTGTAAATTAAAAAGTAATGCGTTACTTTACTAGTTACTTGAAAAAAGTAATCTGATTACGTAACTTGCATTACCCCTAACTCTTGTTAACTGATAAGTCAAAATGTTGCTTTAACTGTCAAATATCTGAAATATTAACTAATAAAACTGACAAAATTTACAACTCCTTTGTATGGCGGGTTTAAACATCATCCGTGTTGTGGTAAACAGGTTGTACTATTTAATACTGTAAATTCAAATCAACTTATATTTAGACATCATTTACATTTTATGCGTTGAATCGTGACTGTGACAAACTAGACTTAGTCACATGATTAAACTCTTACTATTAAAACGTAAAAATATAATAAATGTGAATACACAGCTTTATTCTTTAATCCAGTGCTTTTAGATCTTGCGATACATAATGAAAAAGAATCACTGAATAGGATCGATTGAAATGAATTGTTCAAAAGAATCGACTCAAATGATTCAGACTCCTCATCACTAAAAATAGTCTTAGTAGCTGTTCACACGAGGCTTCGTTGCTCTTAAAACAGCTATTAGCGTGCGATTAAATGGAAGTTTAATGACTTTATAAGATGCAATTGTCAAAACGTGTACAGAAAAAGAAAAATTTGAAAAGCAGTGCTGTGACAAACCCGTTCTTTAGGTTGGAACTAACTTAAGGGATTTTACTGCTGTCCACATTTCCTGCTGGATCCAGTTTCTAAAGAGCATAACACAGACGTCCACACTGCATTATATGAAGTGCCTCAAGCATACCAAACGTATTTTATTCCCATGTTCGCCATTCCAGAAAAATGATAGGCTTTTATGTCCGGCAAAGCTAAATCTATTTACAGTAGGTGTGGATCTAAACATCTGTTCATGTGGGACACACAAAAGTGAGAGAGGTGGAGACATGTCAGAAGAGCCCAACCCCCTACGGAATGCAGAAGTTATGCAACACCTCTATGTACAGTAGCAGCTCTCTTTGCTGGACCTTTAGGTCACGAGCAATGCTCGAGTACTTGGTTCCAGTTGACTTCATGGGGATTAGAGAACATTCCTTACTAATCTGACCACTTAAACCACAAAATCTCCTTTAAAATGTTGCAGGACCTTTATTGTTTTATTGTTTTTGTAAATAAAATGTAACATTTGATGAAAAATTTATTGTGTAAAAAATACATTTAAATATTTGACTTGCATTATAATTATGTATATTTAAAATATACACAATATAAAATTATAATTTAAATAAATAAAAAAAAAATAAAATAAATGTAATGTTAGCAGAGATTACACACTCTTGCAACACAAACCTTTATAGAATATTCACACCCTCAGGAAACATGTCTTGTGCTGAATTAGGGAACTGATGCTGCAAAGTAAGCTTGAAACTATTTTGAAACATCTCAGCAGTGTGTTCTAAAACCGGTGACTCGGCCTGTTCTTTTGATGTGACGTTTGTCTGGTCAGAAACAAAAAGGAGCCTTATCTTTTGGTGCACAGTCCTCCTTTGAGCACAAACATCCTGTTTAGCCGAGATATCGTCAGAATGGGTGGCAGCATGTACTGTAGACGACTCTTAATGTTCCTGACTTCTCTGAAAATGGTCTCGCATTGGATTTCATGTCCAGAAAGGCCCACATGAATCATTTACAATGCATTTATATTGTGGGTATTGTCATTCCTGTGGGAGCTTTAAAGTTACTGAAGGTGGCACTGTTGCTTTTATTGGTGCTGTAAGGGTTTGTTGCAGCAATATATGCCTGTTTTATTAGTTTTAGCTTATTTTAGCTAGCAGACAGCTAATTTAATCTCGATTGCACTTTCTATATTTGTGATCAAGTGTCCTAACCTCTTCTTGCAGGGTATGGGAGTGTAAAGACAGAGGTTTGTGAAACACAGCCATGGAGCAGGGGTCAGAGGAGAACATGGAGAGCTCATGGGCTCTGCTCTCCTGGATGGCTTCTGGCGTGATGGTGTTTGGAGGTGCGGTGCCTTACGTACCCCAGTACCAGGAGATCCAGAGGACCAATAATGCTGAGGGATTCTCAACAAGAGTCTGTCTGGTGTTGCTCGTTGCTAATATACTTCGCATTTTCTTCTGGTGAGTGGAGGAGAGTTCATGTTACTGCAGCAGCAGTTAGAGTTAATTGATGGCTTAGGGGCTAATGAAGGCTAATGTGGGCCAGTGTAGAAATCAAAGTGAAATAAACAAGAGCAAATCTAATTAATAAAGGCTGAATTTTAGTATATTTGTAGGCTTGCTTGCTTATTTAGTCATTTGCCAGACTTCTCAAATAATTTAGTCTGCCCAAACCCCGCCTCTTTTTAAATTAACCTGCAAGTTTGCATTCAGATCTTCCTCCATCCAATCAATGATCAGTGGGTAGAACCAAGCCCCACCCCTACAATTTTTTCCTTTTGACAATCAGTTTTAATTGCATATGTGTTACAATACAGTAGAAAAGTCTCTACTTTTGTTCTATTTATAACACATTGCAAATAGACGCAATTATCTGCACCTCAGTACTGTAGTACAGTAAAACAGTATGCAGTAATTACATATTGGGTGTAAATTATAGTTTTAATTCAGTTTATTAAATGGATGCTGCCTTATTGGGACAATAAGCCCTCCCTACACCTACCCTAACTGCTCCTTTATTTTCAACTTTTCAATTATTTCCTTTATTTTCATTGAAAATAAATGCTTTTCTGATATGATATGAGGTTTGAAAAGAGAGAAAAACAAGCTCGCCAGAAAGCGGATTCGAACCCGGGTTGATCACGTCGAAATAAGTAGCACAATCTCTTTATCCTCTGCACAACTGGAGCTGACAATTGACAGCTGTCTTTTGTAGTGTTGACTAGTCCAAGGACACATTTGTGGGTGGAGTTAGTATAAACAGCCTCTGCCAACAAGGCAGGCTATTTGCACTTAGTGTAAATAGACACTCTGAAAAAGATAACATTTGCTAAGGGTGATACTTACCCTCAGGCCATCCAAGATGTAATTGAGTGTGTTTCTTCATCAGAACAGATTTGGAAAAATTTAGCATTACATCACTTGCTCACCAATGGATCCTCTGGAGTGAGTGGGTGCCGTCAGAACGAGAGTTAAAACAGCTGAGAAAAACATCACAGTAATCCATACTTAGTTTTTAAAATTAACTTTATTTAAAGGGTTAGTTCGCCCAAAAATGAAAATTCTGTCTATAAGTACGCACTCTCATGTCGTTCCAAACCTGTAAGACCTTCGTTCATCTTTGGAACACAAATTAAGATATTTTTGCTAAAATCTGACAGTTTTCTGATCCTCCAGCAACGCAACTACCATGTTCAAGGCCCAGAAAGGTATTACGACATCGATTAAAATAGTTCATGTGACATCAGTCGTTTAACTTTAATTTTATGAAGCTGCAAGAATATTTTTATTTTTACACAAAAATAATTTATTCAACAATTTCTTCTCTTGTGTCAGATGGCACGCATTCGCTAGAGTAGCATGATATATGCATAACGATGTCCTTACTACCTTTCTGGGCCTTGAACGTGTCAGTTGTGTTGTCCATGCAGGGTCAGAAAATTCTTGGATTTCATCAAAAATATCTTAATTTGTGCTCTGAAGATAATTAAAAGTCTTAGTAATTAATGTGAGTAATTAATTTTTGAATTAACTATCCCTTTAAATATCTGAACTCGTCTGACATTGCAACAGTGGCTCAACCTATGGGGTGGGTTTGGGGCGGGGCTTTCTATTTGACCAAGAAGATAAGAGAACTGTCTAGGAAACCTGTCTAGGAAACCTGTTTATTGACCTGTTATTTTTGTAGTTTTTTTGTTTTTTTTCTAGTGGCACAGCTTTTACTCGCTTCACCCTTTAAATTAGGCATTTATTGTTTTGTTTTGCAGGATAGGCAAACAGTTTGAGCTGCCTTTGCTCCTGCAGAGTGTGGTGATGATTCTCACCATGTTGGCTATGCTACATTTGTGCTGTTCCATCCAGAGCAGCAACCGTGTCAGTACCAAACAGCACCACATCACAGGTAACTACATTAAACACTGTGTGTCCAGCGATAGTCTGAAACACTGCTTTGCTTTGTAAAAACTACTTAGTTTAACATTTTGTTATCTCATACATTGAAGAAATAGTTCACCCAAAAATAAAAGTTCTGTCATTAATTACTCACCCTCATGTCGTTCCAAAAATGTAAGACCGTCGTTCATCTTCAGAACACAAATTGAGATATTTTTGATTAAATGCGAGAGCTTTCTGACCCTGCATAGACAGAAATAGTTGAATAAAGTCATTATTTTTGCTTTCTTTGCACACAAAAAGTATTCTTGTAGATTCATAACATTATGGTTGAACCACTGATGTCACATGGACTATTTTAACAATGTCCTTACTACCTTTCTGGACCTTGAACGTGGTAGTTGCGTTCCTGTCTATGCAGGGTCAGAAAGCTCTTGGATTTCATCAAAAATGTCTTAATTTGTGTTCCGAAGGTTAACGATGATCTTACGGGTTTGGAATAACATGAGGGTGAGTAATTACTGACAGAATTTTCATTTTTGGATGGACTACCCCTTTAAGTGTAATTGAAGTGTCCAATATTTTAGGGGATCATATGAAGACATTAATCATTGAAAGTAGAAATTTGTAAAGTGCCAGTTTTAATGATTGCTACAGCTTTACAGTATGCAAGTGTTATATTAACGCTTAAGGTCGTATGAATGGTATATAAACTTCAGCATGCGAGAGTATTACTAAACAGATATCACCTCCTTGTCTTCTGTCATGTAGATGGGATTAAAACCACATAAATGTTACTCCTTGCCCAGGGCGCCAGTCTAGTCCCACATTCATTTATAATGAAGATGTTAAGTGTCTGAGAATATTGGCGACACTTGGATCAGGGTGCAAACTGTGTGTAATTTCCTCTTCACTCTTCCACAGAATTGATTTATGATAAAGTTAGGCTCCAGTTGATTGGCTTTTTCTGGGCTTGCAAGGGCAAGCTCAATCCGAAGTCGTCTTTTTTATGAGATCACTGTCTGGGAGGGAGCTTGGATGATAACATTTTGCTATGTTGTAATAATTAGAAAATTGAATGTGAAATCACACTTAGCTTTAATCTGCCTGTCATGTTGATTGATTAAGCTTCAAGGATGTAACTCGCTCTTTCACTTTGTTATATAGTTTCAGTGTACGAAGCCTGTGTATGAATGCTGACCAGCACTCATTTTTGCAGTAGAAAAGAAATTGACTTTCTAATGCAGACAGTCAGCTGACTGTGTTTTTGGAGTGAGTCAGTGATTAACTTGTGAAGTAAATCAGTCGAATCCATTGGTGGAGGGTGGGAGACTTCCTTTTTTTCATATCAGGTTTGTTTTTCAACAAGTAATTTGTTATTTGCAGTTTTTGTATGGTATCATAATAATACATAAGATAAAACATTAAAATAATATGGTAAGACACACCAGTTTGCAGTATCAAGCAGCAAAACAAGCTGTTTTGTACAGCTAAAAATAGCTGGAAGTGGATAAGTCCAGAAACCAGACCTATAAAATTTACAAATGCCCACCACGCCCACTTTTACAGAAAAAAAAAAAAGTGGATAATTTAATTTTCATGATTCAAGGAATAATTTTAAAGGGGTCATCGAATGCAAAGTTCACTTTTATATGTTGTTTGAACATTAATGTGTGTTGGCAGTGTATGTACAAATCTACCCTATAATGATAAAAATCCATGCAGTGGTTTTTAATTAATCTGTAAAAATAATATCCCCTTTTTCAATTCGAGCCATTCTCAGATGCCTGTGGGTGTGGCATCACACCGACAGAGGCCACTCCCATGATAGTTGATTGACATGAGCATCTTACCTCAGACCCACCCTAAATCAGCTGTAACAGTCCGACCTCCACAGTTTCGATGCGAAGCAGGGATGCAAGTTGGATATCTCCGATATAAAGCGATTGAGGTGTTGTGTTGCTGGATGTAATAATGAACATAGTGGTCGTCATTTACTCCTGACGTCTGAGTCGCTGAAGATGCAGTGGATTACGTTTGTTAAGAGAATCGCAGTCTACATAAATTATATGTTTGCGCAAATCATTCATGATCCAGCTTCACCTACAGCAGAAGTGGGTATAAGCTAGTTAGCAAATTCTACGGCAAAACGCGTTAAATGCAGCTACAGTAAACAATCTCTCAGAGCACAGCTCATCACTCCACAGAGAGTAGAGAGGGGCGGGGCGAGCAGAGCTCATTTGCATTTAAAGGAACAATCCATCAGAATGGGATGATTTTTGCAGAGCTGATTT
>JAHKKF010476493.1:0-11385 GCA_019740295.1 Labeo calbasu | reverse complement strand
TACTGTTTTTACTGTATTTTGATCAAATGAAAGCAGCCATGGTGAGAATAAGAGAGTTAAAACAGTTACTAAAATATTATTTATAATATTGTACTTATAATATATATATATATATATATATATATTTTATACTTATTTTAGAAGATAAATAAATGCATTGATTATTTAGACACAGCGGTGGAAAACATCTTGATTCTTTTAATTTAAAACAAAATATAACCATTGCTGATTGTTATTTCTGATGTATTTTCAGAGAGCTATCCATCTTTCCGCTGCAGTAGGAGATAATAGTAAATACTTCAGTGATGCTTTTGTCAGGCATGTTCAATTTATGCTGCCATAAATAAAAAACAACCATAAAAAGGACAGTCATATAGAATTATGGATAAGGGTCAAAGGTCACCACTCATGGTGGAATGAATGTAACACCACACAGTGAATGGTTTACAAGGGCTTTTGATGATCTATACATCTGTAGTTGACACCAGCATCAGTAGCTGAAAATTTAGAGCATTGCCGGTTCATCCTACACTCGACGTATACAAATTGTCCAATCAGATGCTTTCTAGAATGAAAACACCCCCTCCTGCTAATACCTCGGGCTAACAACTAACAACATGAATGTGGTATATTATACAAAATCTTTAAACTTCTGTGACTTTCTTTTACCTTATTGCCCTTCGGTTTGGCCTCAAAGGTGCTGTGTGTCATTCAGTGAGTGCAGCACATGATAAATGTGTTCCTCAGACTCAGTGAGGCATGAATTAGGCATGTTAGCAGCCTCAGGAAAACACAGCATACAGAGAGAATGGAATAGTTTTAACACTGATGTTTGATCACTCCGTCAGAGTGGGATTAATAAGGTTTGATCTCAAACTTGAGGCTTTAGCACGCTAGTGTGTGTGTGTGTGTGTAAGTGTGAGGTGCTTATGTAAGTGTGTGTCGCACAAGCAGTTTTTAATCCTCTTCAGAATCGAGATTCTGCCCCACGGTGGTTTTCTTTCCACCTGTCTGATAATATTCATTCAGCATGTTCACTCCTTTATTTAGCTCTATTTTTCTCATTTCCTCTGATCTTACTTCTTGTTTCTGTGCTCTAGCTCTCTCTTACACACACACACACACATCTCTGTACTGGCAATGATGGAGTCATCTTCAGCCCTGCTGACAGGAAGTCTGATGAAAAGGATCAGGGTGCTGTCCAGCACCTCAGGGTTGTCAACTCCAATCTTGTATCTCAAACACACACACACAAGCATGGGCTGATATGTGGATGAATGTATATACAAACAAACAAACACACTCTTTGGCATCTTCTCAAGAAATTAATCCCACTGAGACGGTCAACAAAACTGAAGTTTAGCTCTGCATACAAGTGTGTTGTGCTTGTTACAGTGGCTATCGTAAATGGAGTTGAATCATTAACCCATATCAGTACGGTATGTGAACAAATGCATTAAATGATTCAGTGAAAAGGTTTGATTCCAAAGGTATGGATGCTTATTTGCATCATGGAATAACAATTCTTGCAGAAAAAAATACCCATAAGTCAGAAAGTCATACAGAAGAGATACAGTACAGACTGTGGCATAAATGTTTCCAGGTCATTAATAAAGAAAACATAATTAGAAAGTATTGATGAAGAAGTGCCTAAAATCAGCACATACTAATTAAAACAATTTTAGTGTACTGTGGAGAACTGAGACAGCTTGCAGTAATTACTGTCACATGTAAATTTCTCAGTGTTCATGGCTAAGAGAGCAGCTTTCCCCCATATGACATGATATTGATTTGCATACTTGAACAATCCATTATAAAAATGTATTATTCATAAGGTGGAGTGCTGAATGCATTCCCTTTCGTGAGTACATTATCTGAAACACACTTGACTGAGACTTTGTGATGTTCTACAGTGATATACTGTATGCAACTATTGATACTCCTTTAGGAAAAATACTGCAGGCAGATAAATACATTACAAATTATTATCATTGGATTTATTAACATATTACTCGACAGAGCATCTCAATGACAGCAAAGTACCTCTAAATGACTTGCTTGATCTTCTTCTGAAAGCACAAAATCACAACGACATTTTTGGCTCAGCTGGCTGACTTTGACGGCAGGCTTGACGCACCTGAATGCTTCAGTCCTACCCACACATGGACACACCTGTTCGTTAATCCATTAGACACAGCGGAAATGTGGCCATGCTGTGTAGGTTTAGTAAACAAAGAGCTGAGAAGGGCAAGAAAATTGAGTCATCCATATGAAGAGATCCTCTGAACCTGTTTTAGTGCTGTTATCATAGTTCAGATATTTAGAAAATTATTCAAATAAAGCTGAAATTATGTGGGTCTTTCTACAGAATTGGTCCAAAGTCAGAATATAAAATGTGTTTTCGTTTATTTTTTTATGTGTATGCATGCACATTTTATAATATCCAAGGTACACATACTGTAGTTTTGAAATATTTGTTCTCTCCCCAAATTTGTCGCTACCGAAACAGTAATATATAATTTAATTAGAAGGGTTATATTGACCTGTTAAGATTTTGAAATTAGAGTCCATTTGTTCAGATGTGTTATCAATCAATAGGATGACTATCAGGTGCCAATGTATCCCTATTTTAATTAAAGAACAGGAATCTATAAAAGTCTGATCATGTTTGTGGAAGTGAATGATGGCATGAACAAAGTAGATCTCAGAAAACTTCAGAAAAGGAGTTGTTGTTGCTCATCCAGCTAGAAAAGTTTACAAAACCATTTCTAAAGAGTTTGGACTCCACAAATCCCCAGTCAGACAGATTGTTTACAAATGGAGGAAATTCAAGACCACTATTACCCTCCCTAGTGGTCGACCAACAAAGACGATTCCAAAGCAAGACTTGTAATAGTCTGCAAGGTTGCAAAGGACCTCAGAGTAAATTTTAAGCACATAAATGCCTTTCTCACATTGGTTAATATTAATGTTCATGAGTCCATCATCAGGAGAACACTGAACAATTATGGTATGAATGGCAGAGTTACAAGAAGAAAGCCACAACTTTCCAAAAAAAAAAAAAACACTGCTGTCGGTCTGCAGTTTGCTAAAGATCATGTGTCAGAGGGCTACTGGAGAAATGTTTTGTGGACGGATGAGACCAAAGTAAAACTTTTTGGGTTAAAATGAAAAGTGTTATGTTTGGAAAAAGAAAAACACTTCATTCCAGCATAAGAACCTTATTCCAACTGTGATGGTAGTATCATGGTTTGGGCCTGCTTTGCTGCATCTTGGCCAGAATGGCTTGCCATCATTGATGGAACAATGAAGTCTGGATTCTACCAGCAAATTCTAAAGGAAAATGTCAGGACAAATGTCCGAGAACTGAATCTTAGAAGAAAGTGGGTCATGCAGCAAGACAACGACCACAAGCACACAAGTCATTATACCAAAAAATGATTAAAGAAGAACAAGGTTAATGATTTGGAAAGCCTGAGTCAAGATTTGGACCTTAATCCAACTGAAATGTTGTGGAAGGACTTGAAGCAAGCAGTTCATAGGAGGAAACCCACCAATATCGCAGGGTTCAAGTGTTTCTGTACTAAAGAATGGGATAAAATTTCTACAAGCTGTTGGGCAGGACTGATCAGTGGTTACAAAATACGTTACCTGCGGTATTGCTTCAGGAAGGGGTCACACCAGATACTGAAAGCAAAGATTCACAAATGCTAATACACTATGCTAGTGAGTCATTCACTCAACGGATTTGTTCAAAAACACTTATGCATTCAGGAACTAAACACCACTTGTGTAGTGTATAACAGTGAATCTGCTTTGGCTGCTAGGTTAGTTTATGGTGGAAAAAAATAACTGCCAGTACTTTGTCTAAACTGTATTAACTTAACAAGTATTAACTTGGGCTGCTACACTTGTCGGTTTTTGACTAGAAAATTATGCAGCTAAAATGGAGTAAAACTAATTTATTTATCAAAAGTGAATACCAAATGTGTAAGCTAATTCACATTCACAACAACATTTAGATATTTGCAAACAGCAATTCAAGGACTCAACATCAGTCCACATACACAACATTTTGCAAATGCAGGTTCACCAATCAATTTGCGCATACAGAAATGTTCAGAAATGTGGAAATATACTTGTGTATTCATGAATTGATTTTTGTTTTCTTTTTATTAATGTAAATTTGGCTGTGCATTTGAAAATTGTATTTTGTGACTATAAATTAGATTATGAAATTGTGAACAGATGTTTACAAATATATAAACTCTGGCAAATGTAAATTTTGAGACTATAGAACACTTAGAGCAGAGATGGAAAACAAACACACGTGTAAATGTGTCCTCATTATATGGAGCCTTAATTATTTTCTTGGTAGCGGAAAGTGTAGACACGTTCCATGTTTATGTGCCAGGCTGAAAGAAGCTGTGGGGAAAATGAAGGCTCGTTTGCAGTTGCTGAAGCTGTAAAAATGTGTTTTAGTGCTGTCCGAGGATGCACTGAGGCCTTCATGATCTCATACAGAATTTATGTCCACAGAGGCTGAGCTTCAGAATACCTGAAATTTAGCAGGAAAGGAGCCTTTCTGAGTGTCCTGGACTGTACGAAAATAGTTTCACAGTTATGAGTCCCATGAGTAAGGCATAGGCCACAATCTCCTGTGCCTCACTGATATCTGCTTCAAGGAATAGAAAAAATTAAATTTTGATGAAAATATACTCACCCTCGGCCATCCAAGATATAGATGAGTCTGTTTCTTCATTTGAACAGATTTGGAAAAATTTAGCATTACATCACTTGCTCACCAGTGGATCCTCTGCAGTGAATGTGTGCGTCAGAATGAGAGTCCAAACAGCTGATAAATACATCACAATCATCCCCAAGTAATCCACACGACTCCAGTCAATCAATTAACGTCTTGTGAAGTGAAAAGCTGTGTGTTTGTAATAATAAATTCTTCAGTAAAGGATTAGTTCACTTCCAGAATAAAAATTTCCTGATAATTTTCTCACCCAAGTCATCCAAGATGTCTTTCATTCTTCAGACGAAAAGAAATTTAAATTTTTTTTTTTTATATAGTGGACTTCAGTGGGACCCAACAGGTTGAAAGTTCAAACTGCAGTTTATATGCAACTTCAAAGGGCTCTATATGATCCCAGCCAAGGAATAAGGGTCTTATCTAGAGAAACGATTGTTCATTTTAAAATAAATTAAGATATATATATATACTTTTAAACCACAAATGCTCATCTTGCACTAGCTTGACTTCATGCATTACACAGTCACGTTGGAAAGGTCACACATGACGTAGGCCAAAGTACCAATAAGCAAACTTGCAAAAAAAGTCAAACAGCCTTTACAAAAAATGATAAAACAACGATGTCAGACCATTTTGAAGTTGAAGGAGAAAATGAGAGTTTTTCACAGTACACAGACGAAGAACAAACCATGCGTGATTTCCAAAGAGATTATGTAATGCGTGAAATTGTAAACGCACAGTGCTAGTGCAAGATGAGCATTTATGGTTAAAAACTATATAAGTAGGTTTTTTTTTTTTTGGCTCTCGTTTCACTAGACAAGGCCTTTAGTCCTCGACTGGGATAATGTAGAGCCCTTTGAAGCTTGAAGCAATTTGGAACTTCAACCCATTAGCCACCACTGAAGTCCACTACATGGAGAAAAATCCTGAAATGTTTTCCTCAAAAACCTTAATTTCTTTTCGACTGAAGAAAAAAAGTCATGAACATCTCAGATGACATTGGGGTAAATTATCAGGAAATTAACTGATGGACTGGAGTTGTGTGGACTGCATGTGGGCTATTGTGATGTTTTTATCAGCTCTCATTCTGACGGCACCCATTCACTGCTCCATCTATTGATGGGCAATTGATGTAATGCTAAAACTGTTCAAAGTAAATGTTTAGGAAATGTTAATTTTTGGTTGAACTATTTTTAAAACTATTTTATATTATATGAAATTTGGGGACTTTTTTTAAAAATAACTATAGTTTAATAACTATATAATTATATAACTCAATGCAATGAATAAAATTCTAAAAGTCATTTTTCATCCATTCCCTGAATCTCTCTGGATTGCTCCCCTGACTTTTGGGCGTAGATACCCAAAGAAATGAAGCGTAAAACATATCATTACGCCTCTAATTACACACTAATACTTGAGCTAATAGTCAGAAATGATTTTTCTGGGGCCGCATGCCAAACCACACTGAATAAAGAATCTTCTTATAAATCAGCTGTTGGTGTGAGTGTGTGTGAGAGCTATGCCAGCAAAAATCGATTATGACATGTCAGACTGTCAGCAAAAAGCCATCAGCCTCATGTGTTTTTCACACAAGCGTCTTCCACTGTTCATTTATTTCCACAAATCCAGTGACTTTTGTAGCACTTTGCATAACTGATTCCATATCTTGTAACTGACACCTTCACACAAATTACTGTGTATCAGCACCTCAAACACTGCTTTCTGTAAAACCGTGATGCTAATAAGCTTAATGTTGCGTAATGATCCTAAATGTAAGCAGCCATTGTCAAATCACAAATAACGCTTCTCTAAGCCTCTTCAACACTGACACACATCAGGATTTAGCAAGGTTAACGTGTAATTTATTCCGTGGGCAGAGCAATTAACATTTAAAGCCATTAGCATACTTGGATATACATATAAACCCGATGTCTCGCTGATCTGTTTGACATGAGCCACTAATTATAATCTAATAATTAATTTGTATTAGCTTGTGCCTCTTCTGCAGTCCTGCAGTGTGTAGACAATACGTGTCATGACCAACACTAACAGTTGTCTTCTACAATAAAGCAATATTAATCTAACCTCTGTTTGGTGGCTTGTTGATTAGCCAGTGTTCTATATATCGAAGTACATTGGATAGAGTAGAGTGCATTAATTGGAAGGGCGTCCTCCCTAGACAGGGAAAAAATACTATAGTCTATTGATTTTTTTGTATAAGGGTGTACTGTACCAAGCCAAATGTGACTTACTGTACACAGTGTTCTGTACAGGGCAGTCCCTGGGACTATATGAGGATTTTTCAGCTGTTAGATCTGTGAACTTTGTCTTACAAAGGCTGTAACAGGGATCACATAAGTGAGAATCATTGGGAACATTAAGCAGTTACAAAAAGAAAGGTGAAAAGGTTATACTGAAAGAAAAGGATGGTTTTCTCCCTATAGTGTACTATTTGTGTTTATGTGTGTGTGCGCATACAATAAGAGTGTGAATTATTGAACCTTCAGCCCTCTGATATATTCACCAAGGAATAAAAAGATAACGATTTAATTCCAGTCTGTTCCTCAAACAAAACTACTGACTGATTTCGGAAGATTTACAATACAGTGCTGTTTAGTATGGACTACTTTTAAGGTACTTTTATCGTTAAGGGAGTCTTAAAAAGTGTATATACCAGGAAGTTCTAATTCTAAATATTAATATGCTTAGTTTGCATTGCTTAGTTTGCATTAAAGTTGTTATTGCAAAATTTGTAAAGCAATAAGTGCATGGATGGAGCACAGACAGCAATGTAAGGCTATATAATTAAAAATGTTTCTTTTGAAACAGAGTGTATTATTTAGATGCAGAAGTGATAATTAAGTCATTTTGATAATGATTTTATTCAGCAGTACTACAAACTGTCTCTACCCACGAAAATTTCTAGCACAGAGTTGGATATCTGAGCAGCATGTACTGTACAGTTAAAGTCAAACGTTTACCATACCTTGCAGAATCTGCAAAATGTTAATTATTTTACCAAAATAAGAGGGATCATACAAAATGCATTGCAATGTTATTTTTTATTGACACATAAAAGACGCTTACATACAGTCCACAAAAGAAAATAATAGTTGAATTTATAAAAATGACCCCATTTAAAAGTTTACATACACTTGATTCTTAATACTGTGTTGTTACTCGAATGATCCACAGCTGTGTTAGTTTTTTGTTTGTTTGTTTTGTTTAGTGATAGTTGTTCATGAGTCCCTAGTTTGTCCTGAACAGTTAAACTGCCTGCTGTTCTTCAGAAAAATCCTTCAGGTCCCACAAATTCTTTGGTTTTTCAGCATTTTTGTATATTTGAACCCTTTCCAACAATGACTGTATGATTTTGAGATCCATCTTTTCACACTAAGGACAACTGAGGGACTCATATGCAACTATTGCTACTAAGGTTCAAATGCTCACTGATGCTCCAGAAGGAAACACAATGCATTAAAAGCCGGGGAGTGAAAACTTTTGAACAGCATAAAGATGTGTACATTTCTCTTATTTAGCCTAAATACCTTTTTTTTCAATTAGTACTGGCTACAGAAGAAATTTACATGTTTCTCAGAGACAAAATAAGTTAAATTTACACTGATCATCAAATTCAAAAAGTTTTCATCTCCCATCTTTCATTTAGCAAATTCTGCGAGGTGTATGTAAACCTTTGACCTCAACTGTAGATGTGTTTCATTCCTGAATGGAATCAGTGTGTTTGAATGAATCTGAGTTAATGATTCACTCAGTCACTCACAGATACTCTTATATTAGTACTAATATAGGTACTAATATGTAACATTCAGGGGTAAATAATGCAAAAGAGTTAGCTTTTGTACTTTAGGGTACCACCTCCCGGACAACTTTATACCTTTTTTGAGAGAGTGTAAAATTATAAAATGTTCTGTAAACATGAAAATAATTAATTCATATTTATTTTTTTGTTTAAATCTTATGCCAGAGAAGGAAAAATCAGCTTTTAATTCACTGTTTGATCCATGGGAATAAGGAGTTCAGCTGAATAATAAATATAGTAATATGAAGTGATCTTTATATCTAAATACCAGAGGCCTTCTTTTTGCACTCAGATTTCATTTAGCATTGAAAATACCATGAGTAAAAGAAAGAGGCGGGAGAAAAGTCAGTTAAGGAGTAACTGAGAAAGTACATGAATCCTCATTAGATGATGAAGAAACTTTTCTGAAGGTTGAAAATGAAAGAGAGAGACAGAGAAGGAGTGAGACATAATGACATTTGACTATGTCCCTCGCAGCCATTAACAGCACGCTGAGCATGGTAAGTAAATCACAGCTTCATTGTGAAAGTGAAGGTGCTGGCCTTCTCCACAGCAACACTTCATCAAGTACCACGGTCATTTCCTCATCAAACTCTTAACTGTGGGAAAAAAATCTAATTATCCACATGTGCATGCGTGTTTGTGTCCGTAAAATATGGCAAGTAACTTTTCAAGGGCAAGGTTCTTTATTATGCATCCTATATAAATGTCTATGCATTTACTGTATATCAGTTCAACTGACTGTCTGACAGTAATATATCCTCTATAAATAGCGTTCCTCTTGTCCTCTTGTAATAGCTTTGCGGTAGAGCGATAACACTGCTCGTGAAGTTCAATGATGTTGTGCATCTGAAATACATTATGAAATCCGGTTTTAACCAGCCTGAATAAATGTCCCCAGGAAATTTAATTTAATTACACAACACTTTACTATATAATTGTGATAATGCTTGTAAATTAAATAGGTAGCATGACACTGTTTATGCTTACAGAGAGTGAATGCATTCCTCTAAATGATTAAACGGAAAACACTTTGATGTTTAGGCATAATTATTTCCCATATTTTCCATATTAACTCCATTGTTACAGAGAGAAAAGGTGGGAGATATTACTGTTAACAGGGCACAAACATTTTGAGGAGAGAAGCAGTCCAAACTAAGAAAAAAGTATCACACCCTAACCTTTAGATAGATAGATAGATCTCTGCAGTATATTCATATCTTCATTTTTTAGCACACCAGGGTGACTAGCAGCTATGACTTCCTGTTCCACAAGAATATAAATATGAGGAACACAAGGTCCAAATTCCTTTAATCATCCATCACAAGGACTAAAACCAAAGAATATAGTTCTGATGTGCAGAACAAGACTGTTGAACTTCACAAAATAGAAAGTGGCTGTAAGAAAAAAAAAACTAAAGCATTGAAAATCCCCATTTCCACCATCGGGGCAATAATAAAGAAGTTCCAATTAACTAAAGGTGTTATAAATCTGCCCGGAAGAGGACTTGTGTCTATATTATCCTAATGCACAGAGTTTGAGTAGCCAAAGACCCTCCAAGGACCACAGCTGGAGAATTGCAGAGATTAGTTTAGTCTTGAGGTCAAAAATCCTAACAAAAATATTAAACAGCCCTTGCATCACCACATTCTCACTCATCCAAAACAAGCTCCAACATATTCAGTTGTCAGACATGACTGGAACTTCAAACAGGACTGGCTTCTATATGACTAGATGAAACTAAAAAATAGCTTTTTAGCAGCAAACATTCAAGATGGGTTTGGTGCACACAGGGATAAAAAGTACCCCATGCCCACAGTTAAATATACTGCTGTATCTTTAATGTTGTGGGCCTATTTTTCTGTTTGAGGACTAGGATTTCTTGTTCAGATACATGGCATCATAGATTCCATCAAATACCAACAGATAAAAAATCTAAAACTGACTGCCTCTGGGCCGTGGCTGGATCTTCTATCAGGACAAAGATCCAAAACAATCAAAATCAACACAAAAATGTGTCACTGAGAACAAAATGAAACTTCTGCTATGGCCCGTCCCAGTTCCCAGACCTGAACCCTATAGAAAATGAGTGGGGTGAACTGAAGAGAAGAAGCACCAACATGGACATGGGAATCTTAAGGATCTAAAGTGATTGAGTATGAAGGAATGGTCTCTGATCTCTTGTCCGCTGTTCTCCAAACTCATCAGGCATTATAGGAGAAAACTAAGAACTGTTATTTTGGGAAAGGATATTGCAATAACTGGGTGCCAATAATTGTGGCCAATGTGAATTAGAGAAAAACATTTATTTCATAGTCAGATTTCCCCTCAATTTCCATTGTTTTATTTGAATGATAGGTTAGAATTTTGTGAATTTTTTGAATGAAGGATAAACAATGCAGATGTATTTTCACAAACACCTTTGCTCATATTTTTCAAGGGTGCCAATAT
This sequence comes from Labeo calbasu, assembly GCA_019740295.1. Taxonomy (NCBI): domain Eukaryota; kingdom Metazoa; phylum Chordata; class Actinopteri; order Cypriniformes; family Cyprinidae; genus Labeo; species Labeo calbasu. The sequence continues at coordinate 352 of JAHKKF010476493.1, read as the reverse complement.
TAATGGAGGACACTGTAGATAGATAGAATGGAATTCTCTTTTAAATATGGCTGTTTTGTCATGTTGTTTTATGAATAAACAGATATAAAAATGTTTGATCTCGAGATTCATTTATGGTTTGAGCTTCGACCTGTGTGATCAGCCTCACCACTTTCATAATAGAAGCTTTAATAAAAAAGTTGTTCCCCTTCAGGAACTCGAGCCGCGTCGAAACGCTAGGGGAACGCCTCCAGCGTGATCGCGCTCTGAATCACGTGTAGAATCAAACCAATGAAAGAACGAGACGTCATAGGCGGGTGACGTCACTGACCAGGAAGCATAAAAGCACGTGCGCCAGAACGAGCGTCAGCTT
>JAHKKF010476482.1:704-11777 GCA_019740295.1 Labeo calbasu | reverse complement strand
CGACTGAACGAATCACTCCCCGAGACGACTCGTTCGTCCCGAGTCACATTAAAGATTCGTTCAAAATGAACGAATCGTTTAAGAACGACCCATCACTATCAGACTGTGAGATTGCGTACAATAACTGAGAGAAACGTTAATGGATCGAAGAAGACTGTTTGTTTTTGTTTGCTTTGTAAGTAGAGTTCGGCACAAACACCATTCATTCAAAGGTGAGTGTAATAGCGGTTTTTACAACTCCTTAACGCAACCTATCAAAAGGATTATAAAAGGCTTAAAAGTTAATAGAGGTGCAACAGCACGTTCATATATATGTTTTCGATGCAGAGTGCAAATGCCTGTGCATTTATTTGTGTTGTTAACTCAATGGGAGCGAAATGAAACTGTCTGAACCCGAAGTTGACTCTCTCCCCTCTTCCCCCTCCGCTCCGCAGCGCACCACGCCCACTTTTGCAGCATTTTTCAAAACTATGGTGAGAACTAACCAGTGCTGAAACAGGGGGGGTTTCATGACCCTTTAAAGAAGGTTCAAACGCTCAGTGATGCTCCAGAAGGAAAAACCATGCATTAAGAGTTGGGAGGTGAAAAGTTTTTGAATTTGAAGATCAGGGTAAATTGAACTTATTTTGTCTTCTGGGAAACATGTAACCATCTTCTGTAGTCTCTGAAGGGCAATACTAAATTACAAAAATATGATATTTTGGCAAAATAAGAAAAATTTACACATCTCCATTCTGTTCAGAAGTTTTCTGAACTCCAATTGTTGGATTGTTGGAAAAGGTCAGGACAAACAAGAGAGTCATGAACAACTATCACTAAGCAAAAAAAAAAAAAAAAATCTGTGAATCATTCAGGTAAGAACACAGTATTAAGAATCAAAGGCATGTAAGCCTTTGAACCGGGTCATTTTTATAAATTCAACTGCATATTCTTTTTTCATCACATGGTGATAAGAGCTGATTTTTGACAGAAATTTCATGATTCGATTCGATTCTGAGTCACAAGCTTGCGATTTGTTTCCATTTGATTTCCGATTTGATGTCCAAATTTGATTTGATACTTATTATTTTGGATATATATCAGGTACAATACATGCCAAACTTTCTCAAAGAAAAAAAATCTCTTAACACTGTAAAATATACATGACAATCAGTTGGTACTACATTATTATAATATTAAAGCTTAAAATTAACTGATGTGTATACAAACACTTAAATTCCACTCAAGCTTTTAAAAAATAAAGTTACAATTACATAATTATATATATATATATATTTTTACCCAACCCTAATGGTGATATGGAAAAAAAAAAAAAAGGTTGTTGTAACTTCATTTATTTAACATACTTCAGTATACATTCTACACTACAATTTATTAAGAGAACCCTAAAAAAAAGTACAAAACTATTTTGACATTGATAATAATAAGAAGCAGTAAATCAGCATATTAAACATGAATAAACATCCATGTAACATTGAAGCTGAAAATTAAGCTTTGCCATCAGGAATAAATAGCATCTTTTTGTGTTCTTTCAGATATGTGACCCTGGACCACAAAACTAGTTTTACGTTGCATGGGTATATTTGTAGCAATATCCCAAAATACATTGGATGGGACAAATTTATCGATTTTTCTTTTATGCCAAAAATGATTAGGATCATGTTCCATGAAGATATTTTGTAAATTTCCCACCGTAAATATATCAAAACGTAATTTTTGATTAGTAATATGCATTGCTAAGAGCTTCATTTGGACAACTTTAAAGGCAATTTTGATTTTGATTTTTTTGCACCATCAGATTCCAGATTTTCTAACAGTTGTATCTCGGCCAAATATTGTCCTTATTGTCCTAGCAAATTATAGATCAACGGAAAGCTTATTTATTCAGCTTTTAGATGATGTATAAATCTTAATTTCAAGAAATTTACACTTATTCATTGTGTTGGTCATTCTCCTTACTCTTTCTCTTACTCTTCTAACTTGAAATGCCTTCAGAGGTTGCAGTTTGAGTGTAAAGAGTACAAGCGCTCTTGTCACTTGGCTTTAATGTTGTCTGCATGATCATACAGTTTGTTGTTTTCATCATAGTTTTCACATTTAATGCGAAGCACCGTCTTCCTCTGTGTGTGTGCTTATATTACGGCTAGTTCTGACATAATTCCATTTTGCTGAAATCAAGCTGCTCTAACCAAGCGGGAGAAACACACTCATTACTCCGTAATGATGTCTGCAAGATCTGCAGGCATGTCAAGGTATTGTTTAAATAGCCCAGTGCCCTGGTCCACTATAACAGCTTTGAGTGCCCGCTCCAGACAGTCTTGTGGGTGTGTGTGTAGAACAGGCCATACCGGGAGTTGTAATAAATAGGGTTCCATAATGACTAACAACCATGTTCTGCTTAGGTCATATGAGGCTGCTGGCGCGGACAGCATGTGTCACAGGTCTGAGGGGCACGTCTCTACCTGGGGGCCCCCGCGGTGCCATTTAAGGGGCTGCCATCGTTGCGCCGCAGATCCCAGATCAGGGAATCAAGTGTCAAGCAGCCTCCGTGCTGGGCGGCAAAGTTATAACGACACAATGTGGTTCCTTTTTACCCCCAAGCTCTCTTTGCTCAAGCGTCTTATTATTTCTCTCTGGAACAAGAGAGGAAGAAAGTGAGAGAGAGACAGAGAAAGACAGGCAACAACTTCGGTCTTGTTAATGCTTGCTTGTTAGAGCCAAGACTGGCTTCTAATAGCCTGGTGCCAAACTTTCAGTATTCTTTTGTAATTGGCAGGTAGCACAGCGAGCCTGACAAATGAGTGTCAGCTATCAGCCATTCCAGTACTACACATGCCAGGCATGTGGAGGAAATCAAAATAATTTAAATAAATAAGGTGCCGAATTCCAGACATGAACACTAAAAGAGAGAGAGAAAGTGTGAGAAAAAGAGGGAGTGTTGGATGGAGAGGGGGGGGAACAATGTCAGGTTAGAAATGCTGAGCCTGTTAGCATGGAACAATTATTTGTGATGCGAAAAAACATACAGTATAGGAAGAAAAGTTACAGTTTACATCACATGTACGAGAAAGTAGTGTGAAACCAACAGAACATTTAACATGCGCTTTGTATGTGTATGTAATGTAGCACAGCTTCCACCATAATATTAAACAGCAAAAACTGTTTTCAACATTGATAATAAAAATAAATGTTTCTTGAGCAGCAAATCAGCATATTAGAAAGTTTTCTAAAGGTTCATGTGACACAGAAGACTAGAGTAATGAATTAATTATATTTTAAAATATAAAAAGAAAACATCCATTCGTGCATTCATTTCTCCAAACTGCTTCTGTAAGGTGTAGGAGGACTGGAGTCTATCCCAGTGTCCATCACAATAGCACATCCTGTGTAAATGTCTCCTCACACATTCTGCATTGTCTGCTTTCTGTAAATGTGGGTTGTTGAGGTGTGTTGCCTGTAGTGGAAGCTGTGGACTTGTAAATATATGAAGGTAGTACTTCAAACTTGAATTGGTAAAAATAGGTTATGTTTGGGGTCTGTAAGTTATTATTATTATTATTTTTTTTTAATATTAAAAGCCTACATTTTTTAATACGATATATGTTTTCTGTATTTGAATACATTTTGAAGTGTAATTTATTCTTGTGATGGCAAATCTGAATTTTCAGCAGGCATTACTCCTGTTTTCAGTGTAGAATGATCCCTCAGAAATCATTCTAATATGCTGATTTGATGTAATGCTTCTGTAACCTTATATCAGAGGCCTATATGAATATATGCAATTATAATGACAAAATAATGATACAATAAGTCATACTTTATGAACAATTATAAAATATATGCTCAGATTATATTTACAGAACCTGAAAACTTACAGAACCTGATCACTTGACTTTAAACTTTCATCATTTGCATGAAAACTCACTTGTATCTCACTTGTATCAGAGTCCTTCTCAAAGTCACTGTTCCCATTTTGGACCGCACCAGTGATATCATACATAATACAATGTGAATGTCTTTTCTGGCTGTGACACACTACTGTCTGATAGCTTATTGTGCCCTTACTTATCATGCTAATAGCACTGATACCCCCAAACTGCAGAACATTATCATCTGTCCCTCATGCAGCAGGCAGATATTTGGGCAAACAAGCAAAGCCCAGAAAAAAAGGACCAGTTAAGTATATTTTATCAATTATAAGATACAGACAGTTGTAAATATTGCTACACAATAGGAAATCATTTATTCTTAAGCTTATTTAGTAATCATTAAATATTCATGGAAACTCAAAATTGTAACAAAGAAGACATTTGAAACTTGTAAATGATCAAAAACATTTTGTTTGTACTAGTATGGAACAGGTGAAAAGCACAATTCATCCATGTAATGTCCAAGGTGCACAGGCAAATTTTGCTACTCCTTTAACCCAGTGTTGCAAAATTACAACACTAACAAGTTCAAAATCTAAAATTATCAAAGCATTTGGCAATACCTTGACATCTACATGATGTAGACACATTACTAATCACAGAAAAAAAAATATTTGTGGCATTTTACTTTCTTGAATGTTGATCTATCCAGTCCAGAAAAACAAGATGTGTGCTTCAAGTGAAGGTCACAGCTTGTGTAACGTCATGTCCAAGTGCATAAACGTCTAAAAATCTAGCATCCAATTGCATTGGAAGGCTGAAAAATAAGACATATTAATTGGGTAAATGTGTTCTTAGAGAGAAAACAAAATGAGCAGGGTTTTTTTAGTCAAGCTATAGCTTTATATATTTTTATAAAAATGATGTTGTAATATTACAACAGTGGGCCTTACAGGGATAAGAAACATTTCCTATTACTATCAGTGTTTTAAAAAAAATCAGCTAATATTTTGTGATGCATTTTTCAGGATTTGATAAATAGAACAGCATTTATTTGGAATGGAAATCTTTTGTAACATTTTAAATGTCTTTGCTGTCAAATCAAAGGATTAGTTCACTTCTGAATTCAAATTTCCTGATTTACTCACCCCTATGTCATCCAAGATGTTCATGTCTTTTTTAATTTGAAAAGAAATGAGGGTTTTCCAGGATTTTTCTCTATATAGTGGACTTCAAAGGGGGTCAACAGGTTGAAGGTCCAAACTGCAGTTTCAGTGCAGGTTCAAAGGGCTCTACATCAGTGGTCTCCAACCTTTTTTATTCCACGGACCAGTTACGGGTTAAAAATATTCTCACGGACCGGGGGGTGGGTGGGTGTTGGGGGTATTTATGTCTGAAACACATCTCTATGCTTGTGCGTGCTTCGGGTGTGTGCAAGAACAGCGTGTAAGTAACGAATTGAGTTCTGTTTCGCTTCTTCTTCTTGTGGTTTTAAATAGCTTGAACGTGTAAATTGGCATATTAATCTGCGAATCACATGCTGAACCGTGGGGTCTGGATCTTTTCCGTACGTATCACGGATCAACTGCGATCCGTTTAAGCCCTAATAGGCTATATGACAGATCAGAGCAATCTTTTAATTGCTAATTTAACATGAAGTCAAATTGCTACTCCATATCAATTGCATACAATGAAAGTACAGAATAATTAAAACAATCAGTTACCCACAATAAATAACCGAGAGCATCATATCTATATAAATTTTCCCCAGAACAATCTCAAATTCTTCTACGGGTCGCGACCCGGTGGTTGGGGACCTCTGCTCTACACGACCCCAGCCTAAGAATAAGGGTCTTATCTAGCGAAATGATCGGCCATTTTCTAAAAAAGAAAATAAAAATGCATATCCTTTTTAACCAAATGCTCGCCTTGCTTGACTTTACGCATTACATAATCAGGTTGGAAAGGTCACACAAGGTTATTTCTTCGTCTGTGTACTCAAAAAGGTAGGATAGGGTGAAAACCTCCATCTCATTTTTCTCTTCCAACTTCCAAATCATCGATATCGTTGTTTTACCTTTTTTTGTAAAGGGCGATTAATTTACTCTTTGCACATTCACCTTTTAAACACTGGGGTGGTACTTCCGTCCACATCGCGCATGACCGTTTCAACGTGATTGCATAATGCGTGAAGTCATGCTAGTGCAAGACAAGCAGTTGTGGTTAAAAAGATTATACATTTTTATTTATTTATTGTTAGAAAATGACTGATTATTTCAATAGATTAAACTGTTAGTCCTTGGCTGGGGTCTTGTTAAGCCCTTTGAAGTTGCAGTGAAACTGCAATTTGGACCTTCAACCCACTGATCCCCATTGAAGTCCATTATATGGAGAAAAATCCTGGAATGTTTTCCTCAAAAAATTTAATTTCTTTTCAGCTGAAGAAAGAAAGACCCGAACATGTTGGATGACATGAAGGTGAATAAATTATCAGGAAATTTTAACTCTAGAGTGAGCTAATCATTTAATTTATTTTTAAATTAATAAAAAAAAAAACTTTTGTATGTGCAACTTAGATATCTTTTCTCTGTCACGGTTTCTTACTGCCAATCACTAAATCATAAATTCCACACACATAAAACTATGAGCAGAGGGCAAAAGATCAACACTTACAGCAGCCCGGCAGACTGTCACAGACTCTGGCCTGAATTCTTGTGCTGTGTTCTTGTGCTGTTGCTCCAGTGATTGCCAACATGCTGAACACGAGCAGGTGTGCGCACAAACATTAAGGCATACGTCAGCAGTGAGCGGTCTGCACCTGTCCTCAGCTCCGTGCCCAGACCTCATAGCGCAGACAGAAGACAAAAGACAAGGGGATGTGAACAAAAAGCATGTTAGGAACAAAGGAAATATTAAACAAAGGAGGATGAGGAGGTTTAAGGATGCTTCAGTCAAGAAAAAAAATCCTGTCATCATTTATTCAACCTCATGTCGTTCCAAACCTGAATGAATTCCTTTTTTTTTTCTGTGGAACACAAAAGCAGACGTTTAGCAGAATGTCCAAGCTGCCGTTTTCCATACAAAGGGAATGGAAAATTTGTCCATGCAACTCATATATTATGTTCCAAGTCTTCTAAAGCCAAACTAAATATTTGCATGAGAAAGAGAAATTATTTACTGAAAAGAGCAGCATGAACACTTGCTATAAATAAATAACTTATGACATTGACTAAATGATGAATGAATTTTAAATTTTGCGTGAACTGTTAATTTAAGGTAGTACATAGACCATTAAACAAGGTAAAACTGGTGGAAAGGGGAGAAAAAGGAGACGCAGGTGGGGAAATAAACAGGATTGTAGAATTGAGGCACATGGATTTGAATTCGATGGAGAGAGACCGAAGGGGGCCTCAAGGCAGAGGTGTGAGTGTCAGTCTGACAGGATAGCGTGGTGACAGAGAGGAGGTGTGTGACGTGTTAATAAGATAGTGTGTTGTTGTTCTGGTGACAGCAGCTAAACCTACACCCACAGCGTCTGTGTCATAGCTCACCGTTGCAGGATGCTTGATATCTGACAAGCACATATCTAACCATTTCTCTCTCTCTCTTTCTATCACTCTTCCCCTCAACGTCTCTTGCCACAGCAGCTAATTTCGTCCCACCGGACCCATGCCTGGCGACTGGAGTGGCCCTGAGTTTTTCACAACACGATTTAATACACTCCCCCAAGACCAGAAGGCAGAAATTAGGATCGTATGTGGCATCTCTTCCTATCCCAGACTTCCTTTTAAAAATCTGTGAACATACTCTAACCATGTTCACACATATAGATCTCTGGTGCCAAACAATGGGAGAAATGTAATGTCTGCCTCACACCCACACATATTTTCAAGCACGCACACACACACATACACACAATTAAATATTAAATGGCCCTCAAAACCCATTTCCCAGCTCTTGTTTTTGCATGCATTTGTTGGCTCTCCACTTGAACACATTCCCAAGCCAGAGCTTGCTATAATTTCCATTAATATTCAAACACCACAGTGACTTGTCAAGAGGGACCCAGCATGCACAGCATCCCTTAGGACAACTCATCCCGTCCCTGCTATAATTAAGTCTCTGATTGGTTGGGACCAGGGCTGTATTCTCACACAAAACCTAAAAACCCCTTTTTGCTTCTTTATTATGACACAATTCCTTCTTTAAGGCTCCTCTGAAGCTCGGCAATGCTGTTTATTGCTTATCGTAATAGGGAAACTCGCGGGTAGGAAGTTGGGCATATGTATGATGAAAATTCATTTCCTCGCTTTCTATGACATGTGAATAGATGTTGATGCAACTATGTATGCAATATCGTATTGTGGAGATTTCCAGCTCTCCAGAGGGCATGTGACAGCAGGAATTGTTGACCATATAATTCTTATTTGCTGGAAAGGCTAAGAGGGCAGAGCAGGAAATCTCAGAGTATTGAATCCTCAGTTGCGCCACGTCTCTGTGGAACGCCTTCTGTCGTGTTTGTGTCGCGCTAGCCCGAAGTGATGAAAAATATGATTAAAAGTCCAAGACAGGTTGTGAAATAGCATGGTTTTGTTTATCAAATGCACACAAATAAACCATGTAGCGGGATTTCTTCCTCTGAGTTCCCTGAAGGATACTGGTTACCTGAAAAGCTTTAAAAAGTAATAATGGGGATGCAAACATGCCAACTGTTTGATAGCTGAATTAGAGATAAATAAATCATGAATTTTCCTGAACGCTCTAGTCAGGTAGCACTGATAAAAAATGGCTTTCTACTGCATACCCTAGTGAAAAACATTTATTTCATGCTGAGTATACTACAAATACATTTGCATATTATGTACTTAATAGAAATACTGTGCAATTGTACTTTTAGTATACTAAACTGGTATTTTTAAAGTCTGCAAATTGGAACAACTATACGATTGCGCTATACGATTGCGCTAAAGTGGAACTATTGCAAGCATACTTTAGGTACACTTTAAATATTTTGCATTTAAAGACAGATTATTTAAAGATCATACAATCCTCATCAATAGTGACACTGACAAATATTTTAGGCTTAATATGAAGAAATGTGCATTGTGTCTCGAGTAATATGTCTGTAAACATGTTAATAGACTTAAACTATATTTAGTATAAAATAAATGCATTTTAAATCAATTACTTTTTCACTAGGGTAGACAGCCAAGTATTTTTTTTAAATAAATGCAGTGAATTATCTCTTTAAAAATTGTAATTCAAACATGCCATGAACTCTTTCCTTTGTCTTCTATTTGTTAGATGTCATTTTTCTTTTTTTTCTTTTTTTCTGACATTAATACAAATTCACAACACAATGTAATTTCATTAATATTCGATAAATAGATTGCATTTTAAGTATCCTAAATTCATGCAATTTTTTTATTTGTTTATTTGTTATTTTAAATAACAAATAAATTGGCAAAATGACAGACTGATTGGAAGTAATACATTCTGTCTTATTTTTTTAATATTTCATCTTATAGTCAAGATGGTTACACTTTAGATTCATTAGTTAACATTAGTTAACATTAGTGTGTTGCTGTTAAATTATACCTAAACTTACTAACTACTCACAGTTACCTTGCTAACTATTAATAATAAGCAGCAAATTAGGAGTTTACTGAGGTAAAAGTCATAGTTAACAGTTAGTTAACAGTGAGAATAGGTCCCCAAACTAAAGTGTGAATAATCATTTTACAGAGTAAATTTCTAGATGGTTTATCACAGTTTTAAACCCCTAATAATTCATATTTTTATGGATTGTCTTGTTTTAAACAGTAAAGGCTCTAGTTGTAGAAAAAGAGTAAAAATGCTATCTATATATATGAGGCATTTGAAAAAAAAAAAAACAAAAAAAAAAAAACAGCAAAAATAAATGATAAAGGCGAAGGAAGATCTGTTTTACTCTCGGAACATTAAAGTAGCCAAACGCACTTCATCTTTCTACAGACAGCTAATTTATAGTTGTCTCTTGATAGCAAGTTGGGATAAAAGCAAGTATTTACACATTTCAGCTTTTAAATGAAATAAAACTCTGAATTTGTAAAGTAGATTTCCATGTAAGCTGACCGTTAATCAAGGACAGAAGACTGCAGCTTGCCTATTTAGCAGTCTGACTGCCTGAGGGTAGAAGCTGTTTGCACTCTGTTGGTTTTTGATTGAACTCCGTTTATCACACATCTCCTTGAGAAATGAAAACATTACACCAAATGAAATGTCATAAAGCTTTAACAAATAAAATGCGTAAATATAGCAGAACTCCCTCGTTTTTCTTTTTGTGGCTGACTGCACACAGCATCAATGAGAAGAATGAGAGACATGGTGTAAGACGGATTGTGTCTGTAATTAATAATAATGTCCCCTGCCACTTTAGCCATTATACAAGCTCATCCTCTGTTGCACTCTTTCTTTTCTCCAATCTTTTTGCTCTCTATCTTTCTCTGCGGTTTAGCATTGGGAAGAGCAGTGGATTAAGAGATTAGTGTGTTGAAAAAACCAAACAAAACATTTTATCTGACTGTTTATCCGGAGTGTGAGGTTTGCCCACATTAGGCTGTTTTGAATTGCACACACACTCACCGAACTGCGATTTCACCCTTTTTCCTGGACACAGTAGACATTTATTATTCCGCTAAACTCACTGTACTCGGGTTGAAAGCAAATCCATAGCTTTTGTGATTCTGCTAAGTACAGATTTGTGTCAGTGGAGCTGTATGCTCTCACAAAGCCTGACGGATGGGATTAGAGACAATTGCACTTGTTGTATCTTATCTGCAGGTTTCTCCATTATCAAACAGAGCCCTTACAGAAAAAAAAAAAACCCTTGCCTGCCTGAGGTGATGCCTTCCTGTATATAATAACCCCCTTCATTCCTTTGTACATCTGTATGTATCTGTTTGCTCTGGCAGTCTACAGAAATTCCCATGGCAGCAAGTTCAAGGGCCAAGCGATTGAGATGTGCATTTGTTCATATAATGCACTTGACAGCTGTGTAAAGTTTAGTATCTTTTAATGATTTCATGTTGTCAGTTAACAGGTTTGCTTGTAGATAGACTGAGTTATATATCTTTTATGGCATGTGTATCTACAATTGTGAGTATATTAATACCATCATGTTGCATGATATGTCTGCATGGGATTTTTATTATATATATATATA
>JAHKKF010476472.1:0-10550 GCA_019740295.1 Labeo calbasu | reverse complement strand
GTGTGTGTGTGTGTGTGTTTAGGTCCATGTGCGGCTGGTGTGGTGGGTAATAAGATGCCACGTTACTGTCTGTTTGGAGATACGGTCAACACAGCATCACGTATGGAGTCTACAGGCCTGCGTAAGACACAATTACAAATTCACATACACACGCACACACACACACACACACACATTTACAAACAATGCTCTTGAGTGAAGCAGCTGATGTTTTTCCAGCTCTGAGAATTCACGTGAGCGAGTCGACCATCACAATCCTGCAGCGAACGGACTGTCAGTTTGAGTGTGAGCGCCGAGGAGAAACGCACCTGAAGGTGAGAGGAGAGATGGCAGCCAATCACAGGCTCTTATATCATCTTCCAGCTAATCACTCTCTCATTTCAGTTTCTAGCCAATCATAGGCACTTACTGCAGCTTTCAGCAAATCACAGGTTCTTATTTCTGCTTCCAGCCAATCACAGGCTCTTTTTTCTGCTTTCAGCGAATAGCAGGTTCTTATTTCAGCTTTCAACCAATCACAGGCTCTTATTTTAGTAATTTTTGGACAATCACAAACTGTTAAGGAAGCTCATACCACAAAGCTCACACCACGTGCCTTTGCATTGCAGGGTAAAGGGAAGGAGATGACTTACTGGTTGACTGGAGTCACTGGGCAGAAATACAACCTGCCAATACCACCAACAGCGTAAGATTTCCAGCACTCATGTGATCATAAAATACTCCCAGAAATACACCAGTAAAACATTTACACATGCTGTAGTTATAATCAGTGCAACACATGACCACCATTCACAATAACTTGTGTGATGTTGAATTAATACAAAAAGTTGAGTTACTTGCATTTCTGACACAATATAGCTGGATATCGTCTTTCGCTCCACCAATGAAACTAAACCAAAAGAAGGAACAGAGTGACTGACAGAGTGATCAACCAATCAGATTCCTGGACTGAACCACTATATAACAGGGTTTTTAAATATGTAAATTGCCTTGCAAGGAAATCCCTTAGTAAATGTAAAGTTCTAAGTAACTATCTTTTGTTGTTAAATAAATTACTTTTGTATTATTGAGAGCGTATATTTTTCTACCTTTATTTATTTTTAAAATGACTTTCACAAAATATATTGTAGCTTTATAAGATACTGCATTAAACTTTTTTTATATGGAAGCTGGTTTTCTCCATAGGTGGAATTTTGCAACTTTCTAACATTTGCAAGAATTCTGAGGGAAAAAAAAGTCAGTATTGGAAGCTGTTAACTTGCAATTGTGATATAAACTAACATTTTTTTTTGCAAGACAAAAAAAAGTCACAATTAGCTTTTTTAAAAAAAATATTTTATTCTGTGGTGGAAACAAAAGAACAGACTTGTGACGTAAGCTCAGAAAAAAAGTCAGAAGTGCTTGATATAACTTACAATTCTGAGGGGGAAAGAAGCCAGAATTGTGAAATATAAACTCACAATTGTGACAAAAGAAATGTGAGATAAAAAGTTGCAATTACACTTTTTCTTTTTACTCATTAAAAAATTAATTGCATGTAAACTCAAAATTCTCAGGAAAATGTTTGAATTGTAAGATGCAAGCTTGTAATTTCATGAACAAAAAAAAAAAAGTCAGAACTGTGAGAGACTTGCAATTATTTTAAGTCAAGAACACTTCCAAGTACACTTGGAATAAAAAAAAAAAAAAAAAAGAGAGAGAGAGAAAATTATAATTGTAAGAACGTTAGGCTTTACGAGATGAATTCACAATTGCAAGAATGGGCTTCCATATGTGTAAGATCAACAATATCAGTATTACTTACAAGCACACATTGAATCTCTCTGTGTGTCTTTTGCTACTCAGAGAGAATTTCCAGCGTCTGCAGCAGAATCTGGCTGAGAGGATCGTCTCCACACTGGATAAACGTGGGAACGAGCTGCGTAAAACTCTCTCCACACGCCACCGGCGAACACAGAGACACAGCAGTGACGGGCAGCCTGAATACCTGCACCTGACTGATCCCACAACATACCTGTAGAGAACTCACACACACTTATATGTATTTATCTGTATGACTGCGGCCTTAAAAAATCCTTAGATATGGATGTTTATGTTTATTCTATCATTTATTCATTCTGAATGTGTTTTTTCTAATATGAATGATATATGTAATGTACAATATGACTTCATAACTGCCTCTTACTCGAGTAGATGATAAGAGAAATGTATTTTATTTGGATGGTTTATTAACCAAACTGACTCATGAATAAACAAACAGGAAAAACCATACATCTGTTTTCATGCAATTGGCAGATGCTTTTATTCAAAGCAAGCAGAGCATTCACATCATCACAAAGCCAAGTAAATGTTTATAAACAGAGATCTCCCAAAATATACACAAGAAAATATCTTTAAAAATAGACGCTGCTAATGGTTTCGTTGAGATGAAGAATCAGTTTCTGCATTGCTTTCTATGTGAAGTTCTCTGAAGTCATCATGAACTGAGATCCACAGAACTGCCATTTTGCTTTCATGAGGTCAGTAGTTTGAAGTGACTATGAATACGAACTAGATTCACATCGAGTTCAACTAGTATGTTGGATTGTTTACCGTCAGTATTAGTTCTGCTGTTTACTTGTTACTCATCAGACTTAAACAGGTTGCCCGGTTTTGGCCGTGACGAGGGCGGAGTCTCCCAATTCTGTGGCAGGAAGTGGCAGCCCGTGCTCTGCACGTCCATTACACAGGCTTCGCCCGCAGGGTCCCCCGTTGATTGGCACTTCCTGTGTCTGACCGTTGACTTGCGGCCAGGGTGACAGATTTTCCTCTTCCTGTTCTATGGTTGTTGGAGTGTGTGGTGTAGAGTCCTTTTCACCTGTGGAACAGATAAACAACCCTGACTAGTTGAGCTATGTGCTATCATGCTAATGGGTGACTACATAAACATCATTAATAAGTTGATAAGTGTCATATTTCAGTGTTCTTTTTGAGTGGGACGAATGTTCAAATAACTCTAGAGATTACACCTTACAGGAGAAAAACAATATTTTCTTATGAATCAGTGTCATTATGATTCAGATTTCGCATCTCAATGATGTCAATGTACAGTCAGACCATACACGCAAGTCTATAAGGGGCTGTTTAAAAAGCGAATGGAAAAACAAGGTTTCGAGATGTCTCTAAGTGGGCATTCACACAGAACCATTTTTTTCTCTGTTTCACTACACTGCTTTCTATTGTTTTCCATGTTAACTTGCTAAATTAATGTATTTAACCGTTGCGCTCACGTCACATGTCCTTAGCGTCTAGCGGAAACATGGCATGTTTTAGAATGCGGTTTGGTGTGAATGGTGCCTCAATTTTTTAAATACATTTTTTTAAACATGACACGGTGCTCTAAAAATGCAGGATGTTACAACAGAACAATTAAGGGAAAAGCAGAGTGACAGAATGCAAAAACTCATTCTATGTGAAAGCAGAACATACAATGATGTTTTTCAGGTCAGTTCATTTTAATGACCAGTAGTTGTCACAAAATACAGTTCTGGAATGATGGCGCAACATATACAGTGTTTTCACGACGCCTCATCAAGCGGCCATATTGTCGGCACTGAGCGTAAACAATGCCACTGAACCGAACAAAACTTGCATTGCTGATTATTGCTGCTGAAAATGGTCAATTATTGTCATGTTTTGGGCTGTACTAATTGGTTGAAATGGGAAAAAAACATTTACTAGAGTACTATAGACTGCTAAAAGTTATAACTAATCAAGAAGAAGAGTGCAAAAACTGTCTGAGAAACAAAAGGCATTTGTGGTTGGCCAAACCGAACCAGGATTTCAAGGGCAAGAATCTTGACACCATTCAGGTTTGTTCTTATCATTTCCAGTCAGGTAGGTAAAATATTAGGCTAGTATCTTAATTATTACTGTTCGTACATATATTTACCACCTATTAACTTTAGTTTGTCAAGACATTGCAATTTTTTCCTGCTTACTAGTCCTTCTCTATGATTTAGCAGCTTCCACACATTTTTCCTGTGGTTTAGACTGCATAAATTAGCAGAACAACGTATTCAGTAGTACATTAACCATACAATCAATGCTTTTGTTTACATCCGAGTATGGCCGCGCATCGGGTTGACTGACCAACTCGTGTAAAAACGAAATTCTAGCCTACATTTATGAGTCACAAATATGAGCACATACTGACACCACTGAATCATCACAATCACGTAACAGTAATAAACGCTTAACTTACTGACCTCTCGCTTAAGTCTGAAACCACAGGGGTTAAAATTAGCAAACAGGAGTGTAGTTGGGTTTTACGCTGGTTTAAGACCTGTGTTCTGCGTCCTGAGGTAACGGATGCATTTGTGTGGAAAGGAGACATGAGACACGGGACCGTCCCTGAAGACTCCTCGCCACCCTCCTGACCCCAACGAGGAACAGAAACTCACTAAAATGTGTGTGAGGTTTCGTTGGTTAGAAACTCATTTACTGAACCTCTATGGCCGTTCTCAAATAATGCGTTTTGCATCCTACCGCGCTGCATTTCCTTTATTGTTTTTCCTACATAAAAGTGCGCTAGACAAACGATTTTACCCTTGTGCTCGTGTGTCAATTTAAAATTCGCGATTTCTAGACCGTTCGTTTTCATCCCGCTGTCCAGCAAAATGTGCACTGATGTGCTTTAAATTCGGTTAACTATATTAGCATATACATTAGCATAATAACAGTTTATTCTTAGCGCTGTAGTCGACTGCCTTCATCTGCTATCGGAACTATCATAAAAACAAGATTTCTAATCGGAAATTGGACATGAACGACCGCTCTGTTGAGTTACTAACATCTTGATTTCTCTTGCAGTTACAGTGTAGGTATATAAATAACCATTTGATGCACACCTTGTGTATTTTACACAGCCAAAGCAGCATTTATTTGACTGAAATTCCAGAATTGTTGGAAAGTTATTTAGATATTGACTAACTAGATATCTTTGATATATTTATGCATTAATAAGATTTCCCACCAAAATAGGCAAGAATGAACCTTGACTATTCATATTCATTCTGATAACAAGCAATTGCATATGACAAACTCCTAACTATGACTAGCTAAGTAGAAATATCTGATGTCAGGTGAAGGAGCTTTTTAAAGTGTAATGGATTCTGATTGGCTGTCAGTGTTTTTATTGTTCATTGGCTGGAAAAGGGATTTATAATGAAAGTGCACTATATAGTCTTGGATCTTACCTGTGTTCTGTGAGGTCCTGCTGTGCCGTCTGTAGATGATGAACCAAAGCAGCAGCACCAGAACCGACCCGCTCACGACCAGACTGACACAGATCCACATGCTGGGGCTGATGGTGGGCCAGGACTCATCTGGAGCTCTGGTGCTCAGCACCGGCTTCAGCACTGGCTTCACCACCGGCGGAGGAACCACTAGAGCAACAAAAGCATCTAATTCAACATAAAAACACACCACCTTGCACTGGTCCAGCAGATCTGCTCAAAAGTGTCACTAACCTGATGGCGCCAATCCCATAGTTTCGAGGGAGATGCATCGCTTGAGCAGAGAATCCCACTTCAAACCAGGTTCACATGCCCCCTTCTCCATCCTACTGATAAAACTGATGAGAATAAAGGCAGAGATGAAGAGATCATGAGAGGTGAGAGAAGCACAACACCGTTTCACTTCTTCATTTGTAATGTTGGAGAGAATGAATCACTGATTGAATCTCTAGAGAGACAAAGAGTGAAACAGCCAAGCAGAAAGGAACTAAACTTTATTTTTAGCCACATGTTGTTATCTGCACTTCTTCACAAAACAGATAATAGAATCAGTAGCTCTAAAAAACATCAGTTTACTTTTAAATGTCTGAATGTAATTCATCAAATCAAGTGTTTGTATCTGCACAATCTTTCCCCACTATTCACTTGTGTTCATTATTTTTTGCATCAACTGGTGTTTTGGTGATTTTTAGTGAGTAGACAGTCGATTCTATTCAAGTTCTCACAAGAGAATCACATTAACTATCTACATTATCCACAAACAGATACAATATTGACTGTGTTCATCTAAAACACCACAAGTCAAATAATTTTGGTCTGTCAGATGTTGCGGGTGAAAAAAAAAGTCATGTTTTGGTCAATCATAACATTACTGTATTAGCTGTAATTATGAGTTAAAACATTGAAATGGGAATAAAATGTCAGAATTCTGAGAAAAATTACTAAAGTCAGAATTATGAAACATAAATGACAAAGCCAAACTTATGAGGGAAAAAAAAATATATAAAAAGAAAAAGAAAAGCCAACTAAAAAAGTTACAATTATTTAACTTTTTCAGTGCCCTCACCACACAAATGCACATTCTTTTCTTTTCCCGTAAATGTTTAAAAACCAAAACTGAAAGCATATCATGTAAATGTTTAGGTGCAAAAATGAAACCTGCTGTGAACTTATACTAGACAAAATACTTCATACTCACCGATGGTTTCAGTCATTTAAAAGAAACCAGGAGCAGATGATCTCCTCTCAATCACGTCTGAGAAGAATAATGATGACTCTGTTGTTTCAGTTCTTTTGTGAGGAAAGAGAAGGTTGAGAGGTCGAGAGTCAGAGCGAGAGAGAGAGCGAGAGAGAGAGAGAGATTACAGCGGAACAAAAGAAATGAAAAATATAGAAACAGAAAGAAAGAGGGAACAATGTCAACAGATGAAGAAATAACACAGATGGATTTGATCAAACAAACAAACAAAAATTTAATTAAGCTAAAATTGCTAAACATCAAGATGTATATAAGGGAATATTAGAAGTGCGATTTTTAGACCTGGAAAAGTCATAAGGAAAAAAAATGGAAGTAAAATCTTGGATGAACACCATACATTTTTTTAAGTGATGTAAAATACTAATAAATATTAATAAAAATAATAAAATCACAAATAACAAAAAAGTCTTTGGTCATAATCATGACCAACATCATGAAAAACATGAAATTCTTTAATCTTTTGAACTTACTAAGCTTAATTATTTTTAATTATCTTAAATTAATTATTTTAATGTACTGCCACTATTAGTTTCTATAAATAAAAAGTTTGAAACAGCTTCTTCATTACAGCTGTAGTATCAGAAATAATAATAAAGAAAACTGGACCGATCAAAAGCTTCAGTCAAGCACAAGTGCAGAATAACTGACTGTATAAGTTCACCTGTATTCAACAAAAACACTGACACATGTTGAGGCTTGTGTTCATTCATTCATTGGTCAAATCAAAGAGAAAAATCACAATGCTCACAGACATTCAGAGCTGAAGGTAAAAGACATTCGTACACTGACAAAGGCACTTGAGAGTCCCTGAGAGAAGAGATGTGAAAACGTCAAGAAAAGTCACCGACCGACGGACAAGACATTCCTGTCGTTTACATTTGCTTTAGAAACTTTGTTTTTCTGCTCGTGTTGTTCATTAGGATCTTTGACTAGATTTTAAAAAATGACAATGATATTGACGTCTTGACTTTTAAGATGTTCATCTGTGTTGCAGTAATTTATGGAAACCCTTTTCTGCCACACAAGACAAAAAAGTCAAGTGGTTCGGTGATCATAATCATGGCATAAGTCAAAATTGTGACATTCTAAGGCATATTTATGAGATTAAAAGTGAAAATTATGACATATCAAGTAACATTTATGAGGTTAAGCATCAAGAAAAGAAGAAAAAAATGAGATGAAAAAAAGTCAACATTGACAAATTGTCAGATTTATGTCAATTTTCTACCTATTTACCCTCATCATTTTACCTCTTAATTTGACTTAGTATGTCATTTTTGACTTGGTGTATCATAATTTAACCTTTTTACCTAACAATTATGACTTGGCATATCAAAATTATGACATACCAAGTAACATTCATGAAATAAAGTGTTGAAAAAAGAAAGAAAAAAAATATGAGATGAAGAAAGTCAACACTGACAAAAAGTCATATTTATGTCAACTGTCTAACTATTGTGTCAATTTTGACTTTTTACCTCATCATTTTACTTCTTAATTTGACTTCGTATGTAAATTTTGACTTGGTGTATCATAATTGAGCCCTTTCAGCTAACAATTATGACTTGGTATGTCAATTTCGACTTAGTATCATAGTCATAATTTCACTTTTTTTTTTTAAACTCAAATTTATTACTTAGTACGACTTACTATAGACTTTTCACCTCATAATTTCAACTTTACCTCATAATTACGATTAAGTATGTAAACTTTGACCTAGTATGTAATTTCAACTATGCATTTTACATCATAATTATGACTTAACATGTCCATGACTTAGTATGTCATAATTTAACATTTCAACCTAGTATAAGTTCAACTTTGTATGTCGTAAATTCAGCATTTTATGTCATAATTATGACTTAATATGTTTCATAATTTTGGTTTTATATCTCATAATCATGATTTAGTATGCCAATTTCAACTTAGTTTGCAATAATTTAGAATTTTACCTTATACATATGCGTGTATGTTAGTTGACAAATTTGACCTAGTACATAATAATTTTGACATTTCACAATTTTGACTTGTGTGTATCATAATTTTGTGTGTTGGAAATGGTCACCAAAGCACTATGAGTTACTCAATCTATCAAAAGTGACGTAAACCGTCCTGGACTGATTGTCAAAAGGCAGCTGTAAAGTTTTGTGCTGATTTTATGGCTCGAAATAAATGTTGCATAGAAAGATTCAAGAGTTCAGATTGGTTTTAGGTGATAGACATCGCATAGAGTTTTTAAAAGCAGGCCAGAAGTGAAATCCCATGATCCTCAGGGGCGGAAGAGCTGCGGCTGCATCATGACGAAGCTGAAGTTGTATTTCGGAGGAAGACCCTGATGGGACGTGCTGTTGAACAGCTCCCAGGAGAAGACGGGAAGGCCTCCTTCTGTGGTCGGGCCATTCACCGCCTCCGCCACAAAGTCCTGAGCCATGTGCAGATCCGTCACCTGAACGGAGAACACCAGAGCGTCAGAAGAGCAGAAGACTCAATCGGATTGGTTAATGAGAGACGGTCAGCTGACCTTTGTGTCGTAACATCCTCCGGGACTGGCTCGATAATCCTGCAGGTCATTACGACAGCAGATAGACTTACACGGGTCGCGATGCGAGTACGGGTCACTCTTATAATCTGATGACAGATACATACATTAAAATATAATAATTGGCTTTTACTGTGTTATGTTTAAAACCCCACACATTTAGTCATTTGCATTTGTTCCTACAGAAACTTCAATCAAACTTGTGTTTTTTTATTTTAATATTTTACTGTGACCACTGTAAGTTTTAATATTCAACTGATTGTAAATTCAACTATGGCCATGGACAGTAAACAATTTAAATGTGTGTGCGTGTTTGTGTGCGCGTGTTAAATAAATGTTAAATCACGTCCTGCGGCCAGTTGCATAACATTATTCAAAATATTAATAGAAACTAGCACAGTGACACTGGATAATATATTTGTGTGTGTGTGTGTGTGTGTTAAATGTTAAGTCATGTCCTGTGGCCAGTTGCATAAGGTTTGCACAAGGTTTACACTAGTCTTACAAGTTAGTAAGTTTTATTTTATTTTAAAAAAGTTAGTAAGTTTTATTTTATTTAAAAAAAAATAAAATAAAATAATCAAAACTTTAAAGACAAAATTAGTAAAACATAAAATGAAAATGGAAAACACAAAAAAAAACTTAATAATTTAATATTTAATTTTACTTGCAGTTTTTTTTCATTCATTTAGTACTAAAATAACTCAAATTAAAACTGAAATAAAAATGATATAAACATATTTAAAAAACAAATGAAAATACAAACATAAAAATTACTTTAAAATATTAATACAAACTAGCACAGTAACACCACAGTAAGACTACACACAAAATGTGAAATGGAAATGAAAAAAGAAAAAAAATCTAAATATTAACTTAAATATAGTTAAAATGTTTAGTTCAATCAAATCTTTAACAAATTTTAACTAGGCCTGGAAAAAAGTGAAAAATCAGAAAGTTTGGAAACTTCCTAGGCTTTTTAGAAAGTTTCCAGAAATTTACTGGAAAATTTCCACCCCTTTGCAACCCTAATTTTAATTAAATATAGTTAAAGTAGTTAAAATATATAACTAAAAATATAACTTTAATTACTAAAATAAATGAATATAACTGAATTAAAATAATAAGAAAAAATATACACTGCCCTCCAAAAGTTTGGAAACTTAGATATTTGTGTTTGTTAAACTTAACAGATGGGTAAGTAACCCAGCTGCCTTGGCATTTTAAGTTGATTCAACTCAAATATCTAAGTTGTCACTTAGTATAATTTAACATTTCAAGTTGAATAAACTTTTTTTGAGTTGACTGAACTTAAAATTTTAAGGCAGCCAGGTTACAAATTACTTTAAGTTGACTCAACAAATTGTTTTTTACAGTGTAATAATTTTCATTTTGATGACATAATAATGGCAATATATACACTACCGTTCAAAAGTTTGGGGTCAGTACATTTTTATTGTTTCTTTTTTTTTTTTTT
>JAHKKF010476471.1:0-27490 GCA_019740295.1 Labeo calbasu | reverse complement strand
AGCTGAGATACAGCTGAGATATGGATGAGATACAGCTAAGCAATAACTGAGATACAGTTGAGATAGAGTTGAGACAGAGCTGAGATACGGCTGAGATACGGATGAGATATGCCTGAGAAATAGCTGAGATACAACTGAGGTACAACTGAGATAGAGCTGAGATACAGCTGAGATATAACTGAGATACAACTGAGATAGAGTTGTGATAGAGCTGAGATACGGATGAGATACAACTGAGGTATAGCTGAGATAGAGCTGAGATATGGATGAGATACAGCTAAGCAATAACTGAGATACAGTTGAGATAGAGTTGAGACACAGCTGAGATACGGATGAGATATGCCTGAGAAATAGCTGAGATACAACTGAGGTACAACTGAGATAGAGCTGAGATACGGATGAGATACAACTGAGATAGAGCTGAGATACAACTGAGATATAACCAAGATACAGATGAGATACAGCAAAGCAATAGCTGAGATACGGCTTAGATAGAGTTGAGACAGAGCTGAAATACGGATGAGATATAACTGAGATACAACTGAGATATAACTAATATATGGATGAGATACGACAAAGCAATAGCTGAGATATAGCTGAGATACAACTGAGATTTAGCTGAGATACAGCTGAGATAGAGTTGAGATACAGCTGAGATACGGATGAGATACAACTGAGATACAGCTGAGATACGGCTGAGATAGAGTTGAAATAGAGCTGAGATACAGATAAGATATGGCTGAGAAATAGCTGAGATACAACTGAGATAGAGCTGAGATACAGATGAGACAGAGCTGAGATAGAGCTGAGACACGGATGAGATATGGCTAAGCAACAGCTGAGATACAACTGAGATAGAGCTCAGATATGGATGAGATACAGCTGAGACATAACTGAGACACAGCTGAGATATGGATGAGATACGGATGAGATACGGCTGAGAAATAGCTGAGATGCAACTGAGATACGGATCAGATACAGCTGAGCAATAGCTGAGATACAGCCGAGATACAACTAAGACAAAGCTGAAGTATGGATGACATTCGGCTGAAATAAAACTGAGGTACAGCTGAGATAAAGCTGAAATAAAACTGAGATTAAGCTGAGATACATCTGAGAAATATAACATACAACTCAGATACAGCTGATTAAATTAATGAAAGTGTTTAAACTTAAAAGTACTCAAAATGTAATTTAATAGTCCTGTCGAAAAACATCCAAAAGACAAAGGTAAAACTGTATAAAACTTTAAAAACAAAAGACTTTTATGATGGAACATGTGACACTGAAGACTGGAGTAATGATGCTGAAAATTCAGCTTTGATCACAGCAATAAACTGCATTTTAACATGGGTTCAGACAGGAAAAAAAACAAAACATCAGTTTTAAATTTACTGTATTTCTGAATAAATAAATGCAGCCTTGGTGAGCACAAGAAGCAGATAAAGCAACCAGGTGGATGTGAGTCACTTCAATAGGCAACTGGGTCAGCAGTGTGTGTCAACGATCAGTCTTACTTGTTTAAAATATACTAGTGTCATCATTAAACAGGTCATACAATATCACGATTTTCCTGATCTCCAAAAGAGTCTGATGCAGTGTGTAGAAATGCTGTAAAATCCACAAAACGTGTGTATACGAGTGCTCTTACTCATTTCATATGCAAAGCCAGTTTACATAGTGTAGTCTTAAAGGTACAGTATACAACCTCTGTGATTGTAAAAATCAGAAAATTACTGTAAAAAAATAAATTATGACTGTAATGATGTACTAACATTACAAGTGGACCTCAAGGGAAAGATAAAATACAGCATCTGTGTCAGCTGTGTTACATCATAAATGAATATTATAATCTGTGTCAAGCCTGTCTGTCTCTCATTATGTGTCTGTCTTTTATTGTTCTCGATCGGGGACCGGGGCTCCACACACATCAGGGGCCACTCACGTGGCGCGCGTCAGCTTTACAAGTCTTATTAACTAGCCATAAGCACAATAATGACTGTTTCCAACATGTTAGTCTATGCTTAGAAAAAATGAAATTAGCTACAGAGGATGCTGGAAGTTCCTGGAGCGTTCCTCAGAGACAAATGAGAGAGAAATTGAATTTACAGTCCGTTATCTTTTCATTCCCGGACCTACGAGTTATATATTCAACATCTCGGTGTGGCGCTCACGCTCACGGACAGGAGATGGATCACTATTAATTAGTGTTCACGCCTGACCTGAGCTGAACTTTAGAGACGCTCGACTGAAAAAGTGCAGCGTAATAACCGTCTCTAAGAGGCTTTCAGAGCCACGGCCGCTGATCTCAGACGCTGAGAGACATGACGTCATTCATCAGAGACACACACACACCTGCACTTCAGATGCACTCACTTCTGCTGTATGTACTACGTACAGCATCTGCTCTGTATCGCAGAAAACACTATGACTTACAAAAACAAACATCATTATTTCTGGTCACCACATGTGAAAAACTGACCCAAACGTGGACTGAAATCTGAAAGTTTGCCCGGTCCCGTCAAACAGCGGTCGTCTAGACTGACTCTCATATTCACTTCAATCATTCGTGTCTCATCGCTGCCCGTCTCTCTGCGTGTGTCGTGTCTTTCTGCAGAGCAAATGGTCTGGAAAATAAGAACCTGTCAGTGACCATGTCCAATAGATGACGAGCAACCCGGCCTCTTAATGTGAGCGCAGAAAGAAGAAATAAAGAAATCTAAAGAGTCATTGAAACGCCGCTGACATCTGACAGCCGGCCATCTGAGAGTCTTTTCACTGCAGTCAAATGAATGGATGCACAAACACCATCAACAGACCAGATTAATGGATGAAGAACGTGTGCTGATGGCTAATGTGTTGAAAGATGTTCATGCTGCTCTCTTCTAGGAGAGCGAGTAAATAATGACAGAATGTACATATTCAGATTTTTTTCAACTAGGTTCTCTCTCCCTCCTTTGTTTGCAAATATGTTGTTTCATCAATAAAACGAGAGTTTGGTGGGTTCTGTCACTTTTTCACTCCAGAAACTCATAAAATTTATATGGAAACTTTTCTCTGTCATGGGAGTTTACAGGTTGCAATTCTGAGTTTAAATACCATATTTCCGAGGTTATATCCCACAATTCCTAGTTTATATTCTGTGAATCCAAGTTTATATCCAGCAATTCCGAGGTTATATTTCACAATTCTGAGGTTATATCCCACATTTCCAAGCTTATATCCCACAATTCCGAATTCATATCCCACAATTCCAAGGTTATATCCCACAATTCCGAGTTTATATCCCACAATTTGAAGTTTACATCCCACAATTCCAAGTTTATATCCCACAATTCCGAGGTTATATCCCACAATTCTGAGGTTATATCCCACAATTCCAAATTTATACCCCACAATTCTGAGGTTATATCCCACAATTCCAAGCTTATATCCCACAATTCTGAGGTTATATCCCACAATTCTGAGGTTATATCCCACAATTCTGAGTTTATATCCCACATTTCCAAGGTTATATCCCACAATTTTGAGTTTATATCTCGCAATTCTGATGTTATATACCACATTTCCAAGTTTATATCCTACAATTCCGAGTTTATATGCCGTAATTGAGGTTACATGCCACATTTCTGAGATTATATCCCACAATTCTTAGTTTATATCCCGCAATTTTGAGTTTAAATCCCGCAATTCTGAGGTTATATCCCACAATTTTGTGTTTATATCTTGGAATTCTGATCTTACATCCTACAATTTTAAGTTTATATTTTACATTTCTGAGATTATATCCCACAAATCTGAGTTTATATCCCTCAATTTTGACTTTAAATCCCGCAGTTTCAAGGTTATATCCTGGAGTTTTGAGTTTATATCTTGGAATTCTTATCTTATATCCCACAATTTTAAGTTTATATTTCACAATTCTGAGTTTATACTCCGCAACTCTGAGGTTACCCCCCACAATTCCAGGTTTACATCTTGCAATTCTGAGTTTATTTTCCACAATTTTAAGTATACATCCCACAATTCCGAGATATATTCCCACTATTCCGGGTTTATGTCCCGCAATTCCAAGTTTATGTCTTGCAATTCTGAGCTTATTTTTCACAATTTTAAATTTAAATTCCACGATTCCGAGTTTATTTCCCGCTATTCCGAGTTTATGTCCCACTATTCCGAGTTTATTTCCGGCTACAGTCTTAAAAATAAAGGTGCTTCACAGCAATGTCATAGTAGAACCATTTTTGGCTCCACATAAAAACATTCAGTCAAAGCTTCTTTAAAGAACCATCTCTTTCTTACCTTTTTATAATCTGAGGAACCTTCCTTTGCCACAAAAAACCTTTTGTAAAACAGAAAGGTTTTTCAGACGTTAAAAGTTCTTTATGGAACCATTTAGAAAAAAATGTTCTTCTATGGCATTGTGAAGCACCTTTATTTTTAAGAGTTTATTCCGAGGTTATGTCCCACAATTCTGAGTTCATATCTTGCAACTCTTTTTTTCTCAGAATTACAAGATATAAACTCAAAATTGTGAGAAAAATGTCAAAACTGCGAGATAAAAAAAGTCACATTATTATTATTATTTTTTATCTTGTGTCAAAAACAAGCTTCCATAAATTTGGCACCAACTGAAGCTCAGAAGTAATAACAGAAGAAAACTCGCAGACAGCTGCTGCAGACGATAAAAGCTTTGTGCCGAGGGGCTGTGCTGTGTAGTGTGAGAGTGTGTGTGTGTGTGTGTGTGTGTGTAAGAGAGTGTATGTGTGTGTGTGAGGGCAGCACATCACAGAGCTCTATGGCACCGTTGGGCCGATGGCGGGTTCTGGCACTGACATGTCTTGCCCTTGGCATTCATCTAAACCACATTACGGGCAAAAACCCAGATGCCCAAAACTCTGATGAAGACGCATCTGCTCACCAAACCTGACAGAGAGAAAGAGCTCACATTTTACAGAAAATCCAATGTCCTTTAGTTACGTCACATTACAGTAAAAGCACACTTGGATGCTTGAACAATGAAGAAAATCAAGGGAAACATTTGGAAAATTTTTAATTTTCAAACACCTCCACTGCAACCAATTAATACCTGGGAAAGAAAATTCAAGTGTCAGTGCAAATAAAGACACACAAAGAACCATAATCATCTACGTCAAGGTTGCTCACTCACTGTTTAGCATATAAGGTCATTTTGTCAATCAACATGAAGTGAGTGCATGAAGTGTCACACTGCATCATTGGGTATTTAAAGTGCACTCTTTCTTGATGAAATTAGTAGTGTGAACACACTACTCACTTTTTATGCTACAAAATGGAATAGAATAGTGCATAAGTATGCAAATCTTATGTGCCTGATTTCTAGGGAATGCATAGTTTGAATGCAATGATAAATGCATAAATGTAAGCTTTAAGATGAACTAAAAGACACAG
The DNA here is from genome assembly GCA_019740295.1 of Labeo calbasu. Lineage (NCBI taxonomy): Eukaryota > Metazoa > Chordata > Actinopteri > Cypriniformes > Cyprinidae > Labeo > Labeo calbasu. Next base: position 22,060 of record JAHKKF010476471.1, on the reverse strand, counting down.
AACTCAGATTCTGATATGACAATTTCATGATCTAATAGTATGTTGCAGTATGTTGAGGAAAGTGATTAAAACACTTCAAGTGGAGAGGGCAAACAATTCTGTTGCTATAATACATCATTTATTCACAACTTTCAGTCTGTTTGTTTCTTGATGACAATGGTCAAATTTTTTTCTTAAATTTAAGTTACTAAACGGAGAAGTCAAACGATCCCAAAGGCAGCTGTAAGCGATCACAGCCGAGGAAGAAGGGTCTTATCTAGCAAAACGATTGGTTATTTTATTATTATTATTATTATTATTATTAATGTCAAACACTCGTCTTGTCTTACTCTGCCTGAACTGTTTTTGTTCCGGTTCATGTCAGTTAGTGTATGTTGAAAAACTCCCATCTCATGTTCTCCCTCAACTTCAAAATCGTCCTATATCACTGTTTTACCTTTTTTGTTAAGGGTGTTTGATTTTCTTTGCATGTTCACTTTGTGAACACTGTGTCTGTTCTTCTGCAGCGATGTAGGATGATTTTGAAATGATTTTTGAAGTTGAGGCAGAAAATACGATTGGAGTTTTTCGACATACCCTAACTGTCTTGAGTCAGAATACACAGAGTCTCCCTGAAGTAAGACAAGACAAGCGTTTGACATTAAAAAGCATTTAAATTGAATATTTTAAATGAAAATAACAGATCGTTTCGCTAAATAAGACCCTTCTTCCTCGGCTGGGATCATTTACAACCGCATTTGGGATCGTTTGAAGCAGCAAATCCTGAAATGTTTCCCTCGAAGAAAGACATGAACATCTTGGATGACAAGGGGATGAGTACATTATCTGTAAATTGTTGTTCTGGATATGGACTTATCCTTTAACATTCCACTGTTAAAAAGGTAACTGGGACTTTTTATCACACAATACTATACACTCAAACTTCTCCATCATCACACGCAGTAAAAGTGTGAGTTTCTCTTGTCTTGAGTCTCATTTGCATATTGAGTGGCAACTTGCCCAGCGACAGCCAATCCAGAACAGCCTCCAGGTTTGTTTTTCCCAGCAGCCTCGGCGTTTGCACCTGCTGAGGTGAGAGAGCGTCTGTTAGCGTCTGTCAATCTCTGAATCTGACAGAAGCGCCAGAAAGAGCCCGAACGAACAGACGTCAGAACATGAAAGAATATTAAACACTGAAGTGAACTAGTTGCTCAGGATAAAAGCAGCAGCGAACGAACGGGAGATTTTCAAACGAGAGATGTTAAAGGAATATTCTAGGTTCAACATAAGTGACGTAACTCTATGACAGCATCAGGAAATGCTCATGGTTTGTACAAGTGAACGGTGAACATTTACTTTAATGCACTTACAATGGAAGTCTATGGAATAAATGTACTGAAGGGTCTAAAAGTAAAAATCCTAAGAATTTTTAAACAAGTTAAAGTCTTTTTGTTAAAAATCTGACACATACGGTTTAACTGTTTAGCTAGTCATCTGAATTTGGTTCAGTTCTTTTGGTTCACCTGTAAGATCAGGAAAAGCTCCAGTAAAAACGGCTTCAGTCTCGGACAGCTGATCTCACATTATATTTTAACTTCTTAAATGCAGCTCCAACTACCCAGATTTCTGTGCAAACGCTCAAAAACGTCTCATCTGACCCGCGGATCACATGAATGAATCAGACCTGCCCGCTGACATACAGAACGAGGAATAATCACGCCAGCTTTAATATTTGCACATTTATGTTTGAAAATCTTGTTGGCACATCGCTCATCATTTTTAGTTTTAAATATTTGTCTTTGATTTCGGCTCATTAAAACCACCAGAGCCTCATTAATTCAAATATTTAGTCAATTAAAGTCTGAATCCGGTATAAATTAGGGAAATAAAACGCCCTGAAATAAAGCAGGGAAACCCAAACACATTAAACCATTTTCCTCAACCTCCAATAAATGATAAATTCACCCAGAAATAAAACTTCTGTCATCTTTTATGTTGTTTTTTCCAAAGAAGCTGCTCTTTTTCATATAATGGAAGTGGATTGTAAAACAGTCCATTTTTACACGGGTAACAAAATTGCTTTCTGTTTATAAACAGCAAATACATTAGTGATGCACCCAAATTTGGTTTTACAATGCATAATAAATGTGCTAAACTGATTACTAAATATCATTTATTTTCATTTTTGTTTTTAAGCCAAGTGCATCTTATTTATTTATTTATATATTTAGCCACATATTTGGATAATTTTCAAAGAAAAAAATATTCTCTCTGTTCTAAATTTAAAACATCAAACAAATGAGAGTTTGGTGGTTTTTATGTCACTCTTTTACTCTAGAAACTCACAAAAATTTGTATGGAAACTTTTCTCTGTCATAGGAGCTTATAGGTTGCAATTCTGAGTTTATATCCTGTATTTCCAAGTTCATATCCCACAATTCCGAGTTTATATCCTGCAATTCTGAAGTTACATACCACAATTTTGAGTTTATATCTTGCAATTCTGAGGTTATATCCCACATTTCCAAGTTTATATCCCAGAATTCCAAATTAATAGCGCACAATTCCAAGGTTATATCCCACAATTATGAGTTTATTTCTCACAATTCTGATGTTATATCCCACATTTCCAAGTTTATATCACAGAATTCCGAGTTCATATCCCACAATTCCGAGGTTATATCCCATAATTCCTAGTTTATATTCTGCAATTCTGAGGATATATCTCACAATTCCGAGTTTATATCCTCCATTTCTGAGGTTATATACCACAATTTTGAGTTTATATCTCGCAGTTCTGAGATTATATCCCACATTTCCGAAGTTTATATCCCAGAATTCCGAGTTTATATCCCACAATTTTGAGCTTATTTCTAACAATTCTGATGTTATATTCCACATTTCCAAGTTAATGGCCTACAATTCAGAGTTAATATGCCATAATTTCGAGGTTATATCCCACATTTCCGAGGTTATATCCCACAATTTTGTGTTTATATCTTGGAATTCTGAGCTTATATCCCACAACTTTAAGTTTATATTTCACATTTGTGAGATTATATCCCACAATTCTGAGTTTATATCCCACAATTTTGAGTTTAAATCCCATATTTTCAATGTTATATCCCGTAATTTTGAGTTTATTTCTCACAATTCTGATGTTATATCCCACATTTCCAAGTTTATGGCCTACAACTCCAAGTTTATATGCCATAATTTTGAGGTTACATCCCACATTTCTGAGATTATATACCACAATTCCAAGGTTATATCCTGCAATTCTGAGGTTATATCCCACATTTCCGAGGTTATATCCCACAATTTTGTATTTATATCTTGGAATTCCGAGGTTATATCCCACAACTTTAAGTTTATATTTCACATTTTCACATTTCCGAGGTTATATCCCACAATTTTGTGTTTATATCTTGGAATTCTTAGCTTATATCCCACAATTTTAAGCTTATATTTCACAATTCTGAGTTTATACCCCGCAACTCTGAGGTTACCCCGCACAAATCCAGGTTTACATCTTGCAATTCTGAGTTTATTTTCCACAATTTTAAGTATACATCCCACAATTCCCAGATATATTCCCACTATTCCAGGTTTATGTCCCGCATTTCTGAGTTCATGTCCTGCAATTCCAAGTTTATGTCTTGCAATTCTGAGCTTATATTCAATTTATTTTTAAATTTAAATTCCACAATTCCGAGTTTATGTCCCGCTATCCCGAGTTTATTTCCGGCTACACTCTTAAAAATAAAGGTGCTTTAAAAGGTTCTTCACAGCGATGAAGTTCAGTCAAAAATTCAGTCAAAGGGCCTTCTCAAAGAACCATCTCTTTCTTACCTTTTTATAATCTGAAGAACCTTCTTTTGCCACAAAGAACCTTTTGTGAAACAGAAAGGTTCTTCAGATGTTAAAGGTTCTTTATTGAAGCATTTAGAAAAAAAAAAGTTCTTCTATGGCATCGTGAAGCACCTTTATTTTTAAATATTTATTGTCATTTTTGTTTTTAAGCCAAGTGCATCTTATTTATTTATTTATTTATTTATTTAGCCACACATATGGGTAATTTTCAAAGAAAAAATGTTCTCTCTGTTTCTAAATTTAAAATTAAATTTAAAGTCTGGTTAATTAATCACATTCTAGGAAAATTTGTAAAACAAGCAAGTAACCGAAGTCTGAACTTCTCTTTTTGGTGGAACTATCTCTTTAAAGGCCCGACTGCACTGAGATCAGCTGTCCAGAGTGACTTTACATGATGTCAATCTGTAGATAACACCGGCTGTAGATCAAAGTCGGTGTGAATCAGACGGGACGATAACAGACGGAGCTGGTAATGACAGACCGGCCCTGAAACAAGAGACCATCATACACACCAAACTCCAGTCTCCTCCATCACGGGACGAGCTTTCGGGCTGCTGTTGCTCACTCGTTTGAGACAAATGGAGTGTGAGACTTGTGAAAATCCAGAGTGTCACTCGCTGCCCACAACACGTCAGAACAGATTCACTCAGACCACAAATAAAGAGCCGACAAGAAACAAGAGCAATGAAGCCAGCAGAGCTCTGAAAACACACACACACACACACATCTGACTGCCTGAATAAAGTCTGATCCACATGACTGATCATTTCACAGACTTAACTAATAAAAGCAAGACCAAAACATAGCTCACCCAGAAATGTTCACAGAAGTCACTATATTAATGTATTAAAATGTTAACACACATGCAAGTAAATATCACTGTTTATTAGTATTTTTTTTTTACGACGTTTTACTTTTAATCCATACTACAGTTAAAAAATTGGGGGTTGGTAAATTTTTGTTTTTGAAAGAAGTCTCTTCTGCTCACCAAGGCTGTATTTATTTGATAAAAAATACAGTAAAAATGTGAAATATTAGTACGATTTAAAATAAATTATGGCTATGTAATTTCAAAGCTGAATTACTAACCTGCAGAAAAAAAAAACTGAATAATAAACTAATGATTATAATTGATTAATAATTGTGATATAAAGTGGTATTTTTATTTTGTCCATTTTCTACTGTGTTTCTATTATCTATTTGCTTCTCTGAAAATAAAAATGCTAAATAAAACAAATATTTTGAATTTTTTTTTATAAAAATCATAAATTTGGTTATGATTGCTAAAACAAATAAAAAAGAACAAAATGTTAAAATAATTGATAAAAATAATAAATTACTTTTAAAAAATTATGAAGTGATATTTGTGACCCTGATTACTAAACTGATTACTAAAAATATTGTTTTTAAGCCAAGTGCATTTTTATTTATTTATTTATTTATTTATTTATTTATTTTTGCAACACATTTGGTAATTTTCAAAGAAAATTGTTCTTCTTTAAAAAAAAATAATAATAAAACAATGAAGTGTTAAAACAATTGACAAGTAATAATAAATTCATAAAAAAATAATAAAAAAATAATTTCCGAAGTGATATTTGTGACCCTGATTAAGAAACCAATAACTAAAGTTTTTTTTTTCATTTTTGTTTTTAAGCCAAGAGCTTTTTATTTATTTATTTTTTGCAACACATTTGGGTAATTTTCAAAAAAAAAAAAAAAATAAAACAATAAAGTATTAAAATAATTAAATAATTGAAAAATAATAATAAATGAATAAAAAAAATAGAGATTATAAAGTGATATTTGTTATCCTGATTACTAAACTGATAACTAAATAGCATTTTTTTTTATTTTTATCTTTGTATTTTTATCTTATATATATATATATATATATATATATTTTTTTTTTTTTTTTTTTGCACCCTCAGGTTCCAGATTTACAAATCTGTACAAGTTGTATCTTGACCAAATATTGTCCTAACAAACCATACATCAATTTAAATCTTATTTATTCAGCTTTCAGATGTTGTATAAATCTCAATTTCGGAAAATTGATGCTTACGACTGGTTTTGTGGTCCAGGGTCACATTTTCATTAGCCTGCTGTTTTTTTTCTATTACGTTTCTGCTTCCCAGACAAGAAAAGAGATCTCAACAAGTCCTGTTCATTGAGAATCAACTCCTCACGGATCGGCTCCGTCACACCCGCCGACCAACAAAACCGCCTGTAAAACCACAAGCGAGCGTAGAGAATGAAGAGCAGGTGCAGGTCAACACAGATGCTGCTACAAACATACGGCGAGTCCTTTCAGGACACCAGGTGCTCCGAATCCAGCCGAACTGCCACCACATCACCTGCCGCTTCAGCCGTTACCGGCACGCGTTATTACGGTTAACGGCGGCAACCTGCGGCTCCTTTGATCCGAGCCGAGTCACGGCGAACCGCGACGGCCCGAGCGGCCCGAACAGATGGAGAGTCAATGGAGGCAAGTGACCTAAATTAACGGCCACTCCGACACACACAGTCACTCGCCCCGTGTGTGTGTGTGAGAGAGAGAAAGAAGGTTAATTACCTCCTCGTCCTTCACTGTCGGCCGGTTTCACCTGGATGGGCCGGTTCATCTGAATAAGAAAGAGAGAGAGATGTTAGAACACAGCGCGTCTCTGTGTGTGTGTGTGTGTGTGTGTGAAGAGCATGTTGATGCCTTCAGAGTGAAACCAGTGTCAGATAAATAAACAAACACATCAAGAAATCACACACATGCACACACATCGTCCTGCCGTGTTTAATTAAAGCAATAATCTACAGAGACTTCTGCCGATCTCCAGTCAAACTACAATCACCCAATCAAAAATAAAAATAATAAAATATCAGAAGAAAATGAAATGTAGAAAATTGATCATGTTCATACAATTATACATTGGACAAATTTGTAAAATAATAGTATATTAATTGAATAAATAATGACACATTTGTATTATAAATTGTTTAAAATGCAAAATGTGTGATTATGTAGTGATCCTGTATAATTAAAAGCAATAATCTCCAGAGACAAACTACAGTCATTACATATATAAAAAAAAAAAAAAAAAAAAAAAAAAAAAAAAAAATCAATCAATTATAAATTACCCAGCTGGCATGTAAACAACATTCAACATTAAAATGTTGATGAAATATTGTCAGTAGTTGTATCAGCATTGAAATAACGTTTAATGATAAACTGTTGTAAAAAAAGGATAATAAAATACATATAAATCAACCTTTACAAAAAAGTACAATGTTGAAACAATGTTGATATCAATGTTTGTGAAATCAAAAATTGATTCATGATGCTGATTCACCTGTGAATGATCAAATATAAACAAATAATCATAAAAAAAAATCAAAAGCAAAAATCAAACGTTTATTTGCAAAAACAGTCTCTGTTTTTGTAAATGTTCAAAAATCATGTTTTTTTTTTAATTGTTATAATGTTTTATTGTATTTTATTGTGTTATTTAGCTGTATTATATATATATATATATATATAGAAATAAATAAGGACAAATATAATATACATTATAATATATACATAATATATAATATACAATATACAACATACATTAACACAGATTAACACTAATACTAATAAAACATAAAATAAAAATAAAAAAAAATAAAAATAATGGTAAATAAAAAATTGTAAATGAAGCAAACTGATACTATTACTAAAATGATAGATTTGATAAATTGTAAAATAATAAAATATAATAAAATGGTAAATTTGATAAATACATTTGTTTTAAAAAATATGATTAAGTAGAAATATTTTTATATGTTTACTTGTTTCTCAGACGAAAAAATGAAAACCTTACATCAACTGAAGATTTATTCTTTGAAAAAGCCTTAATATGTCATACAATTTTCTAAATTGGATATTTTATTTTTTCATCTCCTGTCTCACGTCCACACACTCGTCTGTCTCTCTATTACTCCACTGACGCTCCTGTTATTTTTCCTTAATCAAAATAACCCAACTGCAGTTTGACTGAGATTAATTGGAATGCACAATGAAAAACATGATTTCTGAAAATTGTTAAAACCAGAGTTATCTGTTTTTGCAAATGAACTCTTCATATACATACAGAAATAAACAAGAGAGAAATAAATAAGGACAAATATAATACATAAACATCAACACAGATTAACACTAAAAACACTAATAAAATATAAAATAAAACAAACTAAATAAAAATAATGGTAAATAAAAAGAAAGTTTAAATTTAGCACTATTATTGTAAAATAATAAAATATAATAAAGTGGTGAATTTGATAAATATATAAAAAACATGATTATGTAGAAATATTTTAATTTGTACATTAAATTATTTTGTACATTATATTATATGTAATTTTATTTGTTTCTCAGACGAGTAAAGACCACACACGTCTCAAGAGATCTCAACGTCTTAAACTTTGTTCACATACCAAAGTCTGCAATCAAAAGTCAGAAAATCTTGCCATAACCTTGTTGAATGTTGACAGAATCAATGAAATACAATTTTCTAAATGTTTCTCATTTTCTGGATGTTTGGATATTTTTACTGGAGTTTGGGCTGCGTGTGTCAGCACCGGTCAGCTGGTTCTGCTCTGGTTTTTATGGTGAATACGTGGCTGAACAAAGCGTTGTGTGTGTCAGTGTCGGGTCAGACTGAGACCCGTGAGACGTTTTTCTCTTTCCTCTGATTTGCTCCGTCTCAGGACTCCGAACTCACGTGATTGGTTGTAAAGCTCCAGAGCTGCGGCCCGTTAAAATCCTCAGAGTCGCCGCGGCAACAGGAGTCATTAAGCAGCACAGGGTACACCGGGAGTTGCTAAGCAACCGGGCAGATCGGGTCGGCAGCCTGTTGGTCTGCGGGCTGCAATCCAGCGAATTGGCACGCGCCTGCCTGCTCTTGCACCATTTCCACCATTATTTTCATGGTGTGGCCAATGAGATTCAAGGAAAAACTCCAATTATTCACCAGAACCCCCGAACAACCCCCACCTCCGTCCCACTTTAATGTCCTCTTTTACTCAGTTCGACAAAAAGTTTTGTGCCATCACTGAGAGCCGGCGGCCAGATACACCTCACATCCCACCACACACACACCCCGCATTAGGCCCACAAGAACAAGCCCACCTACATGGACCACACCTGTAAAATACAGACTAAACAATACAGAAAACTCCTCAATATTTTAAGCATTTAAGTGTCCAGGCTCCAACCTCTCCTTAAAACCTCACGTCTCATCTAGAGCTTCAGAAGAGATCTCAACAAGAAGAACAGATGATGATAAGATACAAGATTTAAGAAGATATAAAACACATTTAGTCGAATAAAAGGCCATAGACTTGTACTGTTTTATGTTAGGCTGATTATAATTACTACAGACTAGTACAAACCTTAAAATAAAATGATCTGCATTTTAAAATATTTAGAGGAAAACAATGTGCATGTAAACTATTATGTCCACTTTATTTCTGCATTGTTTTTTCCAGGTGAGACTCCTCTGGATCTTCTGTCAGATTCAATTCATTCTGAGGAAACTACAGCTCAGTACAGATCTAGGTGTGTCTGAACAGTGTCTGATGGCTCACTGTGTTCCTGCATCACCAAACACACACACACGTCTGCATTCGCTGGCTCACGGCGTGTGTTCGCTCTGGCTGATGAAGCGTCTGAACTCATGAGCGCTGAAGGAGCCGTTCGCTCGAGCAGCATCTCTCAGATAGAGAAACACGGTGTGTGTCAGATTCATTAGAGTCCCAGTAGAGTTCAGTACGTTCAAGTGCTTCATCTCTGTCTCTCTCACACCCTTTGGCCTCAAAAACCAATATGGCTCCCTGCACACACTCCTAATGGCTTGATCAATGCTGACAAATAGGCCAGCGCTCCTGTCGCACCTCCAAATGCTTGTCTGTCTCTCTATTACTCTACCAGAGCTCCTGTCTCCTCCACAAGCTCGTCTATCTCTCTATTACTCCCCTCACCCTCCCGTCTCACCTCCACACACTCGTCTGTCTCTCTATTACTCCACTAATGCTCATCTGTCTCTTTATTATTCCACCGGGAATCCTGTCTCACCTCCATACACTCATCTGTCTTTACTCCATTGACGCTCGTCTCACCTCCAATCTCTTGTCTGTCTCTCTATTATTCCACTAATGCTCATCTGTCTCTCTATTACTCCACCGGGAATCTTGTCTCACCTCCATACACTCATCTGTTTCTCTATTACTCCATTGACGCTCCTGTCACACCTCCAATCTCTCGTCTGTCTCTCTATTACTCCACTAATGCTTGCCTGTCTCTCTATTACTCCACTGGGAATCCTGTCTCACCTCCAATCTCTCGTCTGTCTCTCTATTACTCCATTAATGCTCATCTGTCTCTTTATTACTCCACCAGGAATTCTGTCTCACCTCCACACTTCCACTGACATTAGTCTCACCTCCAATCTCTCATCTGTCTCGCTATTACTCCACTAATGCTCATCTGTCTCTCTATTACTCCACTGGGAATCCTGTCACCTCCATACGCTCATCTGTTTGTTATTCCATTAACACTTGTCTCACCTTCAATCTTTCGTCTGTCTCTCTATTACTCCACTAATGCTCATCTGTCTCTCTATTACTCCACTAATGCTCATCTGTCTCTCTATTACTCCTCTGGAAATCCTGTCTCACCTCCATACACTCATCTGTCTCTCTATTACTCTACTGAAGCTCCTGTCTCACCACCAATCTCTCGTCTGTCTCGCTATTACTCCACTAATGTTCATCTGTCTCTCTATTACTCCACCGGGAGTCCTGTCTCACCTCCATACACTCATCTGTCTCTCTATTACTCCATTGACGCTTCTGTCTCACCTCCAATCTCTCGTCTGTCTCTCTATTACTCTACTAATGCTTGTCTGTCTCTCTATTACTCCACCGGGAATCCTGTGTCACCTCCATACGCTCATCTGTCTATTATTCCATTAACGCTTGTCTCACCTTCAATCTCTCGTCTGTCTCTCTATTACTCCAATAATGCTCGTCTGTCTCTCTATTACTCCACTGGGAACCCTGTCTCACCTCCAATCTCTCGTCTCTCTCTCTATTACTCCACCGGCATTCCTGTCTCACCTCTACATGCTCGTCTGTCTCTTTATTAGTCCAAGAGTGCTCCTGTCTCTCCTCTACATGCTCGTCTGTCTCTTTATTAGTCCAAGAGTGCTCCTGTCTCTCCTCTACATACTCGTCTGTCTCTCTATTACTCCACCAGGAGTCCTGTCTCACCTCCATACACTCATCTGTCTCTCTATTACTCCATTGACACTTCTGTCTCACCTCCAATCTCTCGTCTGTCTCTCTATTACTCTACTAATGCTTGTCTGTCTCTCTATTACTCCACCGGGAGTCCTGTCTCACCTCCATACACTCATCTGTCTATTATTCCATTAACGCTTGTCTCACCTTCAATCTTTTGTCTGTCTCTCTATTACTGCACTAATGCTCATCTGTCTCTCTATTACTCCTCTGGAAATCCTGTCTCACCTCCATACACTCATCTGTCTCTCTATTACTCCATTGATGCTCCTGTCTCACCTCCAATCTCTCGTCTCTCTCTCTATTACTCCACCGGCATTCCTGTCTCACCTCCACATGCTCGTCTATCTATTACTCCAAGAGCGCTCCTGTCTCACCTCTACATGCTCGTCTGTCTCTTTATTAGTCCAAGAGTGCTCCTGTCTCTCCTCTACATGTTCGTCTGTCTCTCTGTTAGTCCACTGACACTACTGTCTCATTTCTACATGCTCGCCTGACTCTCTATTAGTCCAAGAGTGCTCCTGTCTCTCCTCTACATACTCGTCTGTCTCTCTATTATTCCACCGACGCTCCTGTCTCACCTCTACATGCTCGCCTCACTCTATATTAGTCCAAGAGCGCTCCTGTCTCACCTCCACATGCTCATCTGTCTCTCTATTACTCTACTGACACTCCTGTCTCACCTCCACATGCTTGTCTGTCTCTCTGTTACTCCAGTAATGCTTGTCTGCCTTTCTATTACTCCACCAGTGCTCCTGTTTCACCTCCACATGCTCGTCTGTCTCTCTATTACTCCACTGTAGCTTCTGTCTCATTTCTATATGCTCGTCTGTCTCTCCATTACTCCACTAATGCTCGTCTGTGTTTCTATTACTCCACCAGTGCTCCTGTCTCTCCTCCACATGCTTGTCTGTCTCTCTTTATTACTCCATTAATGCTTGTCTGTCTCTGTGTTACTCCACCAGTGCTCCTGCACCGGGGCTTCTCGCTTCTCCTGTCATCATACATGCTGCGTTGTATTTCAACACTTCTACAGTGCAGACAAGACGAGGCAAGACAAGACAATACCAGATGCGACATATGACATGAGAGAGAAGATACAATATTTCAGAACAGATGAGAAGATACAAAAAGAAAGAATACAGAAGACACAAAAGGTTTCTATAAGAAAAAATAGATGAGAAAAAAAAGAGAAGACATGAGATGAAGTTATGAGATGGGAAGATACCAGAAGAGAAGAAGAGAAGAAAAAAAGATATGAGAATATGTAAGATGAGCAGATATGAAAATAAGACACAAGATACAAGAAGAGATACGAAGATATGAGAAGAAAAGTTACAAAAGAAGATACAATATATGAGACAAGAAGATATGCAAAGAAAAGATACAAGAAGATATTATATAAGCCAAGAGGAGAGGAAAATAAAAGAAAATACACAAGTTGAGAAAAGACAAGAAAATAAAAGATTTGGGAAGATGCAAGAAGATATAAGAAAAGGAGATAGGAGAAGATATGAGATGAGTAAATACAAAGGACATGATACAATATACAAGAAGAGACAAGAATATATGAGAAGAAATAAGCAAGAAGAGAAAATATGCAACAAGACGAGAAGACAACAATGAGACAAGAACACAAAAGTTTGTTGGCCTCATTTAAAAATATTTCACAGCTGCAGATGAGCATCATGACATCTGCATTTACCTGCTCACAGGACGCTCTCTTTCTCTTTACCATGGTGATTGTGTGTGCGAGCTGCTCGCTCTTTCAAATTGCCTGTCATGTCCTGTGGAGCGTGTAGAGGCCGACCCGTCTCACACACACACACACACACACGCAGCGGTTGACACGTGGCTGCAGCGGCGCATGCGGTGCGCGTGTGGAGGCTGCTGTCAGGTTAAATGCAGCAGGAGGGTGTGAGGGATATTTTTAGATGGCAGCAGGTTTCCTTCTGGAAGAAGAAAATGAGTAAAACAACTTCAGAACATCATTTTCCGGCGGGATCCCGTCCCGTGCATGTTTGTGTGCCATCTCTGTGTCATCTTTCTCGCCGGTGGAACTCTTCATCACGTTCGGAGGGACACCCACAGCGCCGCCGCGCCTACAATCCCGCCGGGTTTGTTTAGGCCTCACCGCAGCGGGTCGCCCCGGTCAGCGACGCCCGGCTGCTCTATAAAGCTCAGGATGGATGGGAGTATAGATCACAGCGGGAGCGGGACGCGGCACACTACATTAGCTTTATGGGCCTTTTCTCAGCCAGAGAAAGAGACGCCGACAGACACACAGAGACACGACTAAGAGATGACTCACCGAACCAGGAAACTTTCTGAGGGACAGAGGTGAGGACGGATGAGCCACAAGATGAGACCAAAAGAGACAAGACAAGACGAGACGAGACGAGAAATTATATGAAATGAGAAGGAGAGATTAGTAAAGAAACAACAAAATGAGAAGAAAGGAAAAAACGTTAGATGAATCGATAACAGAAGAAATTATAAAAATGAGACAAAAACAGAAGAGACGAGCTGAGATGAGAAAAGAACAAGAGCGAAGATCCCAGACAAACGCATGAAAAGAAGAGAAGAACACAAGAGAGATGAGAAGAATATTTCAAGACAACAGCCACACTGACAACACGCCTGCGATAACTCACACACACACACACACACATACGAGCGAGTGAACGATCTCACATTAATCTGACTGATAAATATAACACTCAGCACTTTGATGAAGTGCCACAATTATTGTGAAGACGAATGTGTGTGTGTGAAGATAAACGAGTGGATTTGCCCTTGCTACAGGAGCAGATCTCAGCGCAGCGGAACGCGGCTCATTACCAACCGCGAGTCCATCTTCAACATCTCGCAGACACGCTCGCTCATGCGTTAGCGCTGATGAACGACCGGCGGAGCCGTGAAATATACGCACGCCCCACGCTCCATACATCACACCATCACGGCGCTGAAAGGGAATCAAAGCCGCCCGTCAAACACAACAACAGACACATTCACACAAGATGATCACAGCTTCATGTTCAAGAACGAACCGACAGGCCTCTGTTCCAGAGAAGACAACAGGAGAAGAGACAAAATAAAATATAAAGAGAAGAGACAAGATGAAGTAGAAGAGAAGAAATGAGAAGAGAGAAGAAAAGACGTACATTAAATTAAGAAAGAATCGAGGAATCAAGGAGAAAAAAATAAGAAATGAGAAACAAGATGTTTACAGTTTCACATTTAAAAGTGAAATATGTAGGTCCTGTTTTATTTGCTTTGTTTTGAGACAAAGGGAAGAGACTAAAAGAGAGAAGAAATGAGATGAATAAAGAAAGATGAGAATAAATTAGAAGAGAAATGAGGAGAAAAACAAGGAGATAGAGAATCAAAAAGAAAAAAACCTGATGAAACAGACAAGACAAGACGAAATGTGAAAAAACAAATAAGAAAAAGAAAAAGAAAATATGAGTTTATAAACTAAACGTAGCTTGTTTTAGATGCGAAGAGAACAGAAAGAAAAGAAAAGAGAACACAAAAAGACAAGAAAAAGAAATTTGATGAAATAAGAGATGAGAAGAAAGGAGAAAAGATGAGAAATTAATAAACAAGAATCATGAAGAAGAAATTAGATGAAATGAGAAGAGACAAGACAAAAAGACAAGAAAAACAATGCGATGAGAAAATAAAAGATGCAATGAAACGATGAGAAGAGAAATGAAAACATGAAATAAGAAGGGAAAGGACCGGACAAAAAACAAGAGAAAGAATTACATAAAAAATAAAAATAAAAATAGAAAAGATGAAACAAAGCGAAGAAATTAGATGCAGTAAAAAGAAATGAGAAGAAACAGGAGAAAATATTAGACTTGAAATTAATAAAGAATCAAAGAGAAAAAATATATAATGAAATAAAAAAAATTAAATATATAAAAATATGATAAATAGTAAAATATAAAAATATGAGACCAAAACAGAAGAAACAAGTAGAGACGAGAAAATAAGAGATGAGAAACAATATGTTTATAGTTTCACACTTTGTACTGAAACATAAAGGGGAGAGACTAAAAGAGAGAAGGAATGAAATGAAATGAAATAAAGATGAGAAAAATGAGAGGAAATAAGCCTGAAGTAAGAATCAAAGAGAGGAAATTCAATTAAACAGTAGAGACGAGACAAGTGGAGATGTGAAAAAACAAGCAGAGACAAGAAAATAAGAGATGAGAAACAAGATGTTTATATTTTCATATTTAAAAACGAAACATGTAGCTTGTTTTAGTTGCTTTATATTGAGACGAAGAGAAAGAGAGAAGAAATGACCTGCTTTTGGTGGTTATCAGTGCATTACAAATGTACAAAACAGATTTCAGTACTTTAATAGGTTGGTGCATTAACATTATATCATTTAATGAAATGACAGTATTGCTACCGTATTTTTTACTGTAAATTCTGGGAACCACAGCTGCAGTTTTTTTTTAACCATACTTTTTTTTTTTTTAGAGTGTAGATTAAATAAAAAGAGATGAGAAGAAATGAGAACTAAAAAGATGAGAGGAGACGGGATGAGATGAGAAATTAATAAACAACAGAAGATGAAACGAGAAGAGACAAGACAAGACAAAAAGACAAAAAACGAGGAGAGATGAGAAAATAAAAGATGTAATGAAACATGAAATGAGAAGAGAAATGGAAAAGTGAAATAAGCAGGGAAGAGACCAGACAAGAAGAAACAAAAGAAGAAATGACATTAAATCAAAAGAGAAGACATCAGATGCAATAAAAAGAAATGACAATAAATGAGAAGGAGAAAAGATGAGAGGAGATGAGAAATTATTAAACAAGAATCAAAAAGAAGAAATGAGATGAAAAGAAAACAGACAAGACAAAAAGACAAAAAAAAAAAAAAAAACGGTAAAATAAGAGATGAAATGAAGTGAGATGAGAAGAGAAATGAGATGAAATAAGAAGGGAAAAGACCGGACAAGAAACAAGAGAAAGAATTACATAAAAAAAAATAATAATAATAGAAAAGATGAGACAAAGCGAAGAAATTAGATGCAGTAAAAAGAAATGAGAAGAAACTACAAGAGAACAAATGAGAAAACAGGAGAAGATGAGACATGAAATTAATAAACAAGAATAAAAGAGAAGAAATGAGATGAAAACAAAATAGCAACAAGAAAATAAGAGATGATTAGTTGCTTTATATTGAGACAATAAAAAGAAAGAGAAAAAGAGAAGAAATTAAATTACAAAAAAGGGAAGAGACAAGTTAAAGACAAGACAAACGAGAGACAAGACAAAAAAGTAAAGAGAGATGTGATGAAACAAGATAAGATAAGAAATAAAAAGATGAAATAAGAAGGGAAGAGACCAGACAAGAATAAACAAGAGAAGAAATTAGATTAAATGAAAACAGACGAGGAGAATCTAGAAAAAAAAAGGATGAGAAGACAGGAGAAAAAAACGAGACATGAAATGATAAGAATAAAAAGAGATGAGGTGAGACAAAAAAAGACAAGAAAATAAGCAACGAGATTAAACAAGATGTTTATAGTTTAATGTTTAAAAAATGTAGTTTCTGTTGTACTTGCTTTGTATTGAGACAAAGGGAAGAAATGACGAAGAAAAGAGGTGAGACAAGAAGAGAAGTAACGAGTATAAGAGATGAAAGACGCATCTTGTGCTGAAGTTGTCGTGTATTTTGTAGGCCTCATCAATAGCTGCAACATCATTAGCATCGCCTGAGGATCAGACCAAAATAAAGCAGTAGAAACGCTGAGACACAGATGAGATGAGACGAGACAGCGACGGCCTCTCAGGCGCACGTCTGATTCCAGCCAGACAAACACGGGCTGAGACGTGTGACCGCATGTGTGAGCTTTAATACACACGGATCAACCGGCTACAACAGCAACGTCACAGGAAAAAGCTATGAAATAACATGCACTGGAGAAAAACATCTGCCAAATGAAGAAATGTTGTGGAATCACCTCGTTTCAAAGCAGCTTTACAGAAATCATGATGTTAATGATTATAACGTCTTAATATCTTCATTTCTTTTAGTTGCATTCAGCAGATTAGAGCTGGATGATAATGTAGTTATTAACAATCAAGCCACTGAAGTTTATACACACTGAGAAACAAGATTTTTAATGGTTTTTAAAGACGTTTCTTATGCTTATCAAGGCTGTGCTCACTTCAGCAAAAGTACTGAAAAAAAATGTAATATTGTGAAATATTATTACGATTTAAAACAATGTTTTTCTATATTAATATAAATTAAAGTTTAATTTCTATCTGTAATTAAAGTTGCATTTTCAGAATCATTACTCCAGTCTTAAGTGTCACATGATCCTTCAGAAATCATTCTAATATGCTGATTTATTATCAGTGTTTGTTATCAACAGTAACAGTCTTATTATCTTTTTTTAGAACCTGTGATACTTTTTTCAGGATCATTTTATCAATAAAAGTTTAAAAAGAACAGCATTTTTCTAACAATACACACCACTGTACAAAAGTTTGGGGTCAGTAAATTTTTCTTCTTTTTTTTTTTGAAAGAAATTAATATTTTATTCACCAAGGATGTGTTAAATTAATAAAAAGTGATAGCATAGATTTACATTTTTAGAAAAGATTTATATTTTGATGCTGTTCTTTTTTAACTCTTTATTCAAAGAATCTTGAAAAAAAAAGAATCACAGGTTCCAAAAAAATATTTTGCAGCACAACTGTTTCCAACATTGATAATTCTAATAATAAATCAGCATGTTAGAATGATATTCATATTAGAAGGATCATGTGACACTAAAGCTGAAAATTCAGCTTTGCATCACAGGAATAAATTACATTTCAAAGTATATTAAAATAAAAACCATTATTTTATATTGTAATAACATTTTACAATATTAAAGGTTTTTTTCTGTATTTTTAATCAAATAAATGCAGCCTTGATGAGCATACACTGTAAAAAAAGAAAAAAAAAATTGTTGAGTCAATGTAAAATAATTTATTACCCTACTAATTTATTACCCTAACTCAAATAAGTTTAGTCAACTTGAAATATAAATTTTTAATAAGTGACAACTTAGATATTTCAGTTGACTTCACAAAAAAAAAATGGTTTGTTAAACTTAAAAGTTGGGTAAGTAACCCAGCTGCCTTAAAATTTTAAGTTGAAACAACTCAAATATTTCAAGTTGACTGAACTTAAAATGTTAAGGCAGCCAGGTAACAAATTATTTTAAGTTGACTCAACAAATTTAGTTTTACAGTGTAAGAGACTTCTTTAAAAACATTACAATATTCAAATTACACGTCCTTTTCTCTTTCCCAACAAATAACAGCAGTATTTTAGTGCAAGTACAACAAAATCTAAAATTTGACGCATTTGGTCTGACAAAATATTTCATCATTCTCATGCTGCCAAAGAGGATGATGGGAAAACCAAAGCAGTATTTCTGGCCAAATTCAAAAGGCACATAAAACTAAACCGTACAGTCAATATTTGCAAATACAGCTTAATCATGAGCCAGTGCGATGATTCATTCATTGACTCTACGGGGCGTTTGAGTTCATCTCTGGAGACTCTCTGAAACTCTTACTGACATTTCCAGAAGGTTTGAGGGGAGAAAATGGCATTTGTTGAGAAACTCAGAGATGAAAGACACAGCAGAGACACTGAATCAGGAAAGAGAGATAAAGAGTGATAAAGAAAGAGAAAATGCCATTTGTTGAGAGTCTGCAAAACAAGCGACTTCTTATGCAAATGCATGCTAATTTATGCCAGCATCGCCATGACAGCGCCAGAGGCTGCAGTGATTGGCAGACGCGGGTCTGCGCGGACGGGGAACGGCCTGCTGCGATTAGCGCGAGTTAGCCGCGGACGCTTGCTCCTGTTCGACACACAAAACAATATATGAGGTCACGACAAAAAAGTTCTTCCCCAAAAACGCGCTCATCTTTTCAGCCACAAGAACACAATGCAATATATCCATATTTAATATTTCACAGAAGACAAAATGAATTATGCATCTGTTAACTATATTATTAAAGTAACGTGTGACTCTTGAAAGAGAATAAAACAGCAGCTGATCTCTGAAAAAGAAACACCGACATGATGAAGAAACAGAGACGGATCCTGATGGACAGAAGAAAACAAACTCAGATTTACATCTTCTACCTTACGGGATTAGTAATAGCGGTACTCTCTCTCTCTTTTTCTCAGATTGCATAAAAAATATTTAAATAAAAATAAATATTTACAGCTTACTGCAGTATTAGCAGAACTTTACTTTATTAAAGTGCATAAAAATTATTTAAATAACAATAAATATTTATAGCTTATTACAGTATTAGCAGTACTGCATTAAGAAATTACTTAAAAATAAATTTGTACAGCTTACTGAGTATTAGTAGTACTATTTTAAATTTATTCAACTGCATAAACAATATTTTAATACAAATAAATATTTGTAGGTACTGCAGTATTAGCAGAATTATATTAAACTGCACAAAAAATTATTTAAGTAAAAATAAATATCTGTATCTTACTGCACAACTTTAGTTTATAAAAGTGCATAAAATTATTTAAATATTAATAAATATTTATAGTCTATTACAGTATTAGCAGTACTATTTTAAATTTATTAAACTGCATCATAAAATTACCTTAAAAAAAGTTAAATTACATGAAAAAAATATTTAAATAAAAAAAAAACATTTACAGCTTATTGCATTATTAGTACACTTATTAGATTGCAGATAATATTTAAATAAAATAAATATTTACAGCTTACTGCAGTATTAGCTGAATTATATTAAACTGCACAAAAAATGATACAAGTAAAAATAAATATCTATATCTTACTGCAGTATTAGCAGAACTTTAGTTTATTAAAGTGTATAAAAATAACTTAAATAATAGTACATATAGCTTATTACAGTATTAGCAGTACTATTTTAAGTGTATTAAACTGCATTAAGAAATTACTTTAAAATAATGTGTATAGCTTACTGCAGTATTAGTAATACTATTTTTAATGTATTCAATTGCATACAAAAATAGATAATAGATATTTATAGACTATTACAGTATTAGCAGTACTATTTTAAATGTATTAAATTGCATCAACAAATTACTTAAATAAAAATAAATTTGTATAGCTTATTGCATTATTATTACTACACTTAAATTTATTTATTTTGCAGTACTATGTTAAATTTATTAAACTGCATTAAGAAATTACTTCAAGAAAAATAAAATTGTATAGCTTACTGGAGTATTAGTAGTACTATTTTTAATTTATTCAACTGCACAAAAATAAAATATAAATAAAATATTTTTGCATAGCTTATTGCAGTGTTTGTAGTACTGAAGTACTATACAAATGATTTAAATAAAAATGAAAACATTTATGTTGAAAAAATGAATACATAAAAATGACAGTAATCAGCATCTCAAAAACAAAATATCTGGATATTATTTGTAAAAGTAATGAGAATTTATGTAACAGAATGCACATAATTAAATATATAGTTAAATAAAGAAAAAAAAGAAAACCTTAAAAACCAAGCAGAGATCTTTTTTTTCTTGTCTTTTTCTCTTTCACAAGCATCACCGCTCAAAAGGAAAAGTTGAGTAAATGTTTTGGCATCATCAGTTGGGTTCTGTCCTCTGATTCAGACGCTCCTGTGTGTTTCACAGCGTCAGGATTCACCGGGGAGATTTTAATGATTAATGATTGCTCTATTCGTCCAATGGCTAATTAACGAAAGTTAATTATGTCTGCTCGGCACGCGGCGCTCGACGCCCCGTACAGATAACGCGAGGCCGGAAACCATATCATGCTACGCAGAGCGCCGCGAATGAAACCGTGAGAAATATCTGATGAATCGCAGCAGACGAGAGGCCGCTATCAATGTGGTCTCAGCACACAGAACATGGGAATCTGACTTTCTTAAGTTGTTTTGCCACGAACAAGCAACTTCTGAGCAACTGTGACGGATCAGATGATTCATACGCATATTCATCCGTTCAACAATGAGCTGAAGAACAGAAACAAGCGTCTCTTTTCTGCCTCTGTACATGTTCATCCTGATCAGTGTCCTATAAAACACAAAGAACCGCAGTATATCTGCTGTCTGTTTAGTGTTCCACATCATTTGCTTGTGTAATTTGCTCTATGAGCCTTTAACGAGTAATTTAATTAAAGCAGCTCTAATGAAACTACACATTAGAGTTCAACTGCCATTAACTAGCACACAGACAGACAGACAGTAATGTCAGTATGAAACTCAAGTTTCCTTTTATAAATGAATGTAAAAAATGTTTAAAAAATGCACACTACTGTCGAAAGGTATGGGCTCAGCTAGATTTTTTTAGTCAAGAAATTAGTACTTTTATTCATCAAGGTTGTTAAAGTGATCAAAAGTGACAGTAAAGACATTTATAATGTTGCAAAATATTTCTGTTTCAAATAAATGCTGTTCTTTTGAACTTTATATTCATCTGTGAATTCTATAAAATTAACATGCATCACAGTTTCCACAAATATATTGTGCAGCAAAACTGTTTTCAACATTGATCATAATCAGAAATGTTTGTTGAGTGGCAAATCAGCATATTAGAATGATTTCTGAAGGATCATGTGACACTGAAGACTGGAGTAATGATGCTGAAAATTCAGATTAGATCACAGAAATAAATCACATTTTAACAGATATTCACATAGAAAGTAGTTATTTGAAACTGCAATAATATTTCCAATTTTTACTATATTTTTGATTAAATAATTGCAGCCTTAGTGAGCAGAAGAGACATCAAAACTCTAAAAAACATTCTGACCCCAAACAGCTTTTATTAGAATTTCTT
>JAHKKF010476467.1:0-16874 GCA_019740295.1 Labeo calbasu | reverse complement strand
TCAGAATCCTATAGGAATGGTTCCAAAATATGATAGAAATTCTTATTAGAATCCTGTACAGGTTTCCCATTGGAATCCTATAGGATTTTTTGACAAGGACGCTGGGTTCCACAGTATTTTCAATATAAATATTGTATTCTCTGCTGTGGTACTGAGCTGAACTTATGGAGATGATAAATATACAGTTTGGTATGTATTATTTGAGGCCAGTGCTGCATTAGAGAGAGAACCGTTCAAACAGAGCGCAAGAAGGAGAGGAACGAACAACTGTGTGGATTTAGAACGGCGGGAATTTTAAAAAATGAACTTATGAGCGATTAAAATTAAGGGGAGAAAAACAATATTACTACTCAAAGTGTCATTTTAATGCATGTTATTTTCGCGGCACTCTGAAGCCTCAAAATACACGGGGTTCCACAGTATTTTCAATATAAATGTTATGTCAAGTATACTCCCATGCGGTACTGAGCTGGATTTATGTGGAAAATGATAAATATACAGTTTGGTATGTATTATTAGAGAGAGACCGTTCATGCAGAGCGCGAGATAGAGAGGGACGAACAAATGTATGGATTTAGAACGGAGAATTAAAAAAAGAACTTAAAATTAAAAACAAAATTACTACTCGAACTGTCATTTTTATGCATGTTATGAAAGAAACGAATGAGCAGCTCCCTCAGAGTTCGTTTGAACCGGTACAAACTCTTCTCTCGGTTATTGAAGTGCCTCACCAGACACATACATTATAAAACTATAGGTTTTTGAATAACAATATTCAATATTCAACAATATTCAACAATAACAATACTCAAAAAAATAGCTGGATAGTTCCAGCCCCAGCAACAAAACTGTACCTTTTTTTTGAGAGTGTTTGAGTTTAGACTGGAGTGAGCAGGGCACATGCATGCCATTATGTAGATATTTGCAATGCACTTGGCAAAGGGAGCAACGTAATTTTCTCATTACCTTCAGCTGGCATGTATCCGTGACAATGCAGCATGGTGTCCGTCAGCAGATGTCGCTGTTTTAATGGCATAAATGTCTTTTTATTGTTGTTAGCATTACTGTTGCAAATAAACATACAGTTTATATTTTAAAAAGTTTTATATTAGTTTTTAGGGCCCAATCACTGCAGTGCGAGGACCCTATTGGAATTGCTCTGTTTATTATTATATATTTAAAGCATAAAATGTATGTTTATTTGCAACAGTAATGCTAACAACAAAAAGACATTTTCTATGCCATTAAAACAGCGACATCTGTTGACAGACAGTGTTTATTATGAAAGTCATGTTTAGTGGAGTTTAAAGATAATGAATCAGTAATTTGTTTAAAAAATAAAGATACTATTACCAATAATAAATTGGTTCAGTTTAGTAGCCCATTTACAATGCAGCATTATAGTAGGGCACTTTTAAACTTGGAATTTTCTTATTTTTTTATTCAGCTGGGCTCACAGCAATTCTAGTACTTTCATAAAGTGTAGCAGCAGTATCCATAGAAATTCAGATTGCGTTATTAGCAAATTATTAATAGCTGCATGCATAGCAATTAAATTATTTATTAGTAGCAGCAATAGGTAAACCATAGTTGAAGTTTCAATGGCTAAACATGAACTCTACATGAACTCTTCAAGTGAATAAGAATTATTAGCATTTTGTTTATTAATAAAGGGGCTATAGCAATCATAGGTACTTGTACAGTTGTAGCAGGAGTATGCATAGCTAGTCAGATGTTAGAAATAGCAGTAGCACGCTTAGCAAGCCAAATTATTATCGATAATATAGCAGCGGCAGCAGGAAGTGCTTTAAAAAATTTCATTTAACGTATGTCACGTTACAGCTGTTGTTCCTGAATCAAGTCAAGTTACAGCTGGGTTATCTATGTTAAGCCAAACCACAGCTGATCTCCATAAGCCAAGCCAAGTTACAGCAGATCTTCATGAGCCAAGTCAAGTTGCTGCTGTTGTTCCTGAGCCAAGTCAAGTCACAGCTGATCTTCCTGAGCCAAGTCAAGTCACAGCTGACCTTCATGAGCCAAGTCAAGTCACAGCTGGTCTTCACGAGCCAGGTCAAGTCACAGCTGTTCTTCACGAGTCGAGTCAAGTCATTGTTGATTTTTTCTGAGTCAATTCAAGTCAAGCCACGACAGACCTTCCTGAATCAAGTCAAGACACAGCTGCGCTCTTAACAGAGCCTCTTCACGACATGGCTACCAGTATAGATCCTCGCCAAGTCACGGCCGACATGCCAAAGCCTCGCCAGGTCTCGTCTCATCTCCCAAGCCACGCAGAGCCCACGCTCTCTAACCCCAAAGTCTCCACACCCTCAAGCCCGGTAGGCATCCCACTATTTTCTGTGCTCCCTATCATGGCGATCGCCATTTTAAGCGTGTGGGCTACACATTGTACTCCATAGGCCTCGTCTGACTACAAGTCTGCTCCAGTGGCCTCGTCTGATCACAAGTCTGTGCTAGAGGCCTCACCTGTCCACGAATTTGCGCTAGTGCCTCCTGAGGTGTTAGCGTGTGCTGTGGAACCTCCCAAGGAGGGGGCGTCCATTCAAGAACTCACTGCCACGTCTGACCACAAGTCTGCGCCAATGCCCCCGGAGGTGGCGGCTCCAGCTGCAGAACCTCCTAAGGGGGCGGCGTCCTCCTATGAACTCTCTGCCCATCATGTCACGGCCAAGGAGGCCTATCATGAACTCTCTGCCTGTCATGTTACAGCCAAGGAGGCCAAGGAAATCGTCCATGAACTCTCTGCTCTGCTATGGATGTCATTTGTTCCACTGTGGGTATCTTTGCTCCTGTCTGCTCTGTCTGCCCCGCCATGGCTCCGCCATTGCCACAGCTCCACGGCCTAGGTCCTCCAGAGTTCCAGTGTCTGCCACAGCTCCATGGCCCAGGTCCTCCAGTGTTCTACTGTCTACCACAGCTCCACGGCCCAGGTCCTCCAAGGTTCCACTGTTTGCCACAGCTCCACGGCCCAGGTCCTTCAGAGTTCCAGTGTCTGCCACAGCTCCACGGCCCAGGTCCTCCAAGGTTCCACTGTTTGCCACAGCTCCACGGCCCAGGTCCTTCAGAGTTCCAGTGTCTGCCACAGCTCCACGGCCCAGGTTTTCCAGGGTTCCACTGTCTGCCACTGCTCCACGATCCAGGCCCACCTCCTCTGCACGGACCTGGCCCTCCGTCTCATCCCCTGTTTTGCCTCTGTTCCCCCACCCTCCTGGACTGTTGTTGTTTTGAGCGCCAGGAGTCGCTCCTAGAGGCGGGGATTCTGTAATGCCACGCCAGCAGAGGGAGCCCTCACCCATGGACTGACTGTTACTGCTCCCTCTGCTGCTTCTCTGGTTACTTCCTGTTTGGTGGCCATTTAAGGAGGCCTATACCAAACAGGCATTGCGAAGTATTGTTTTGCCTGTGTGGACTCTACCAAGCGTTTTCCCTGTTTTCATTGCCTTGTTTCATGGTCATTGTTTTTGTCTTGTTTCATTGCCTTGTTTATTTTGCTACTTTGGACTGCTCTCTGGTATTCTGACCTTCTGCCTGTTTATTGGATCACGCTTTTGTCTTGCCCTGGATGTTACTGTTTGCTGGTGTCTGACCCTGCCTGTCTTGACTATGATCTGTTTAATAAAGCTCACATTTGGATCTATCACACTTCAGAAGAGTCCCGTTGCAATTAGTGTAAAATAGAACTTGCAAGCTACTTGTATGCCTAATTAACAGAGTTTACAGCAGTTTTGTTTTCTTCGTGCAGTAGCCGCAGCCAGTCATTGAGAATAATACATTTCTCAGCAGCAGCATTTATAGCATTTCAGGTCACAAATCTTTTTTGTTCACAATTAATATAAATAGCAGCAGTATGTATAGTGAAATGAGATGGCTATAACAATAATATTACAGCATAGTTGTTGCAAAGCAGACACTGCATTAAAGTAAAGTATTAAAGGTTTTAAAAAAAAAAAAAAAAAAAAAAAAAAACTATTTGTTCAGGCCACCCGAGCCTAAGCCAGGTGGTTGCTGGGGGTTACTTTATCTATCAAGCCTACAGCGTGATTCCTGTTTGCTAAAGACACACATAGTGCGTGTTTCAACCTAGGTAAGTTTGAGCTATTGGTTCAGACACACATAGTTATTTAGGTGATTAATTAAATAAACCTAAGGGTACAGCACCCAGGTTCACATTGCTAAGCCACTAGTTAACTTATCTGGGCTTCACTAGCCCAGAAACACATGAACTCAGGTCACTAGTTTAAGCTATCTGGTCAAACGATAGCAGTAGTCCACTAGCGTTAAGCCATTCGGCAAAGCTGGCCCAGGCTCACATAGATAGCAAACATGTGGTTTCATGGCTCTTTGGAGCAGCAGCAGTACATATGTCTTGGCAATAGATCTGCTTATTCTGGGGGGCTTTGTCTCTTTATTTTGCCTTTATAAGGATGATTACAAGCATTTTATTGTATAGCAGCAGTATGCTTTCATGCTTACAGCAGCATGCATATTTTAGCTGTTTTGTTTCTCCTTCCAGCTTTGTTGGGGGGGTTTATTTTGTATGCTATTGTGCAGCAGCAGTATGTCTTAAATACTCACAGCACCATATTGCCATATGCTTTGGCAGTAGCAAGTTCCTGTACTTGCTTGCAGCAGCAATAACCTACAACTACAGCAATAACCAACAGCAGCAGCAATTCAGCAGCAGCGTAGCAGATCTATTCCGCCAAGATCAAATACATTAACATTGTCATATACATTACCATGATAAAATCTTCCCGAGAGTTGTCATGGAAGAACTGTAATTAAGAACACACCACCATATGCAAACCATTCAATGTTATTGAATCTGTTTTTGTGCAGTAAGAGTAAAGGGGGGAAATAAAGTGCTTGCAAGATTCTTTAGCTATTAAAGGTATACAATGTAAGCTTTTATAAACAGACCATATATATTTTTAGACCCTGCTTTACAATTTAAGTTTACATGTCAGATCATTTTGATCTGATCTTAAGAATTACATCTGCTTAATATCATTCCAAGTGTTGTTATGAGTTGTTCTGTTCTGAATTTGTTCTGAGAAGTTCAAAAGTTTTGGATTTCACAAGTTTTTCAGTTTGCAATTATGCTCCGCGTGGAATCGCCGAGACTGCGGCGCGAGCACCACCTCAACTGCACAAAACAGCCCCACCACAAGAGAAAGCGGCAGGTAGCCACGCGGCTATCCCACTGCACCCGGCGTGAAGGCCCTTTCACGGGACGCAGCAAACTGCGGAACCACGGCGCGGACGCTGCCTCAGCTGCACAGAGCGCTTCTGCTGCACAGACGGGTGGCGGCCACGTCCTGGAGCGAACATTACCTCAAAAGCCGAAATGACGCCACACTTTACACCGAGGTGGGAGCAGGAACTATTCTTTCATCCTCCATTAATGCTAACATTAGTGGCGTGCCCTTATGCTAGTATTTCCTGTCACTGTTTAAGTTAGATAAGAAGACTGTAATCTAGTGGTCAGGATATAAGCTCAAAACGAAGCAACTGTCATGGATCTTGTATGATTTTTGAGAATCGATACAGTATCGCCAAACAAAATATTGCGATACATGTGTATCGATATTTTCTTACAACCCTAGTTCTCACTCCCAACTCACATACTGACGCTTGGTCAGGACCCCTTTAGCGTCACTTTTTGACGCCCAGGGTACCCCTTTTGTGTAATATTTCGGCGCGCAGGGTCCTCTATTATTCGTTTTACTTTAATGGTTTGCATACATTTGTAAAAAATAGAAACACTTTTATATAAATGTATACTTTCATTGGAGCAGCTAAGCCCACCCCTACCCTAAACCTACTCGTTTTTAAACAATATAAAAGACGTAGCAGACAAATATAAGTACAGTCACAGCTATTTATTGCAAAAACTGACCATAAACAAGCAGTATAAAAGCATTACAAACAAGTCCTATTGCATCCTATTGCATCTCATTCAAAAAACATACTTTGGAACATTAGCGTGATGCATTTGGACATGAGACACACAAGAGTCAATGGCGTTTCACAACAGCATGACGCAATCAGTCACGAGACACCCAAGAGCCAATAACATTTCACAACAAGGCTGTCGAAAGACTGGCGGCATTTTTTGAATTCGCGCAAAGACAGACTGCAGCAGCACACAGGACGGCGGACGGAGACAGTGATTGCGTCTGTTTTTCTCACAAATCAATCGTAAACAACACGTGTTTGCAACTAATTGATATTAAGTATGTTACACAAATTTAATCAATGTGCATAGTTTTATTTGTTGAAAATATTGATATTTTCTTGTTACAATTACAACTCCACTGAGCCATTTTTCTCAGCGTGGGGACCAAAAAATGTACAGTATAAACAAAGTCACAATTTTCTAGTATTACTATATAAGGTCTGTGTGTGTGAAGCCACACATACACATGTGGCTAAGAAGACAAGGGAAAACTTGGAAAACATGGCATTGAGTAACATGGTGCAAGTTTTCCATGAACAAGCAGCACACAAATTTTCTCTAGATAATGTCAACTCTAGTAAGTAATATATAATTATATTAGATTAAAATATATGTGACCCTGATGTATGGTTTGTTAGGATGGGACAATATTTGGCCGAGATAAAAACTATTTGAAAATCCGGAATCTGAGGGGGCAATAAAAAAACTGAGAAAATCGCCTTTAAAGTTGTCCAGATGAAGTTCTTAGCAATGCATATTACTAATCAAAAATTAAGTTTCAATATATTTACAGTAGGAAATTCACAAAATATCTTCATGGAAAATGAACTTTACTTAATATCCTAATGATTTTTGGCATAAAAGAAAAATCGATCATTTTGACCCATTTTGCTACTTATGACTGGTTTTGTGGTCCAGGGTCACATATTATGATTACATTTCCTTAGTACTTCTTATGACTAAATAGTTTCTGAAATGTTTAATATAGTGTGCCACTGTATTGTTTGTCATCCTCCCATCACCAGCTGCAGTATCTCTCATCTGTATCAGTGCAGTCACTGTGACTCTGACTGACAGAGGTTTTTGTACGACTCTTTATCACTGTGTGAACACTGGATCACTGTGTGTACTCTGACAGTAATAATCTCCTGTATCTTCAGTCTGGACTCCACTGATGGTCAGAGTGAAATCAGTACTCGATCCACTGCCGCTGAATCTAGATGGAGTTCCAGTATATCGCTTTGATATCTCATATATGAGCAGTTTAGGAGCTTCTCCAGGTTTCTGTAAGTACCAGTGTAACTCATCACCACCCCATACTCTACTGCTGACTTTACAGTTTATTCTGACTTCTTGTCCTTGAGCTGCTGTTATTGATGGACTCTGGGTTACAGTGTACTGTCCTCTACCTTCTGAAAGAAAGAATAAGAATACAATTAAGAAACAACTGTAAATGATTAATAATTTGCATGTCAAAGAATGTAATCTTTAATAAAAACCTTGAGCAAACAGTGTGAGTGTCCAGATAAGGATGATGATGTTGTTCATTGTTGTTGTTTTGTCTTGTGTGATGATGAAGATTCTGTTCTGTTCTGCTCTCAGTCATGAAGTGTTAAACTCACAGCACTATAAACACTCTCAGAGCACTGAAGCATGTGTTGACAATGCAAAGAAGTGGGCAGGAATTGTGCCGCTAACAAACTAACTTTTGTGTGAAAGCATACTTCAAATCTTAAAAGTACACTTTTTAAAATGTGTACTTGCTAATAATATATTACTCAAAATAAAGACTATTTAAGTGTATGTATAAGATAATATACTTTCATGGCTTTGTTTCTTGTTACTTTACGTTCACTTTTTAAAAAAATGCACTTTGTAATAGTCTGTAATTAACTTTTGCATAAATGTGCATTTTAAATCATTGTTTTGTTGTTGTTTGTTTTTTTTTTTGTTGTTTTTTTTAAGTATACTATAGTAAGTAATAATTATATAAATACTAATACATAACTAATAAGTGTTTATGTATTGACTAATATACTAAAGCACATGTAAAATAATTTATTTTAATTTCAACTGAAGTGTGTTGTCCAAAAGTACATTTGTTAATGTATTTTAAATGGCCCATTATAAGATTTCCAACAGAAGCAGTCAAGTTGATTTTTTTTTTTTTTTTTTTTTTTTAATCTGCTGGCATTTGATAGATTCCATGTATCTGAACAAGTTGTCCAGGACCTCTGGCAGAAAAATAGGCCCACAACTTAAAGACCCAGCAGTATTTTTTAACCGTGGGCATGGGGTACTTTTTTTTTTTTTTTTATCCCTGTTTGCACCAAAGTTATCTGGTGGCTTTGCTGCCAAAAAGTGATTTTTTTGTTTTGTTTCATCTGACCATAGAAGCCAGTCCCATTTGAAGTTCCAGTCATGTCTGATGACTGAATATGCTGGAGTTTGTTTTTGGATGAGCAAGGAGGATTTTTCTTGAAACCCTCCGGAACAACATGTGGTGATCTATGGGCTACTTGATCATTTTATTTTAGGATT
The DNA here is from genome assembly GCA_019740295.1 of Labeo calbasu. Lineage (NCBI taxonomy): Eukaryota > Metazoa > Chordata > Actinopteri > Cypriniformes > Cyprinidae > Labeo > Labeo calbasu. The sequence continues at coordinate 8,356 of JAHKKF010476467.1, read as the reverse complement.
TCTGCAATTCTCCAGCTGTGATCCTTGGAGAGTCTTTGGCCCCTCAAATCCTCCTCCTCAGCGTGCATTAGGACGACAAAGACACAGATCTGGGGATTTGCAATGCTTTAGCTTTTTCTTACAGCCACTTTCTATTTTGTGAAGCTCAACAGTGTTCAGTGTTCAACAATATTCTTTGGTTTTACTCCTTGTGATGGATGATTAAGGGAATTTGGTATGTGTGTTCCTCATATTTATAATCCTGGAAGTCATGGCTGGACAATTTCATACTCCTAGTCACCCTGGTGTGCTAAAATTGTAATATGAATGGGAATATACTTCAGAGATATTTTACTTAGACAGATTTCTAGGGGTGCCAATAATTGTGGCCAATATGCATTGGAAAACAAAAAACATTTATTTCATAATGTGAGTCCCCCCCCCCCCATTCAGTCGTTTTACTCCAATGAAAGGTTAGAATTTTGTACATTTTTGTGAATGAAAGATCAAAAGGATAAATGATGCAGATTTATTTTCACAGCCACCTTTGCTCATATTTACCAAGGGCGCCAATATTAGTGGAGGGCACTGTCTATTATTATGTGTATATATATATATAAAGCATGTTCATTGTGTTATGAAGTACACTCATCATTTAAATTAAATGTTTAAAAATTGTGAAAATTGAAAATGACATGCATGTATTACCACTGGAGTACCAGCATGGGTGATAATTACTCAATGCCAGCAACTCCCCACAAACCAAACAGAAGCTATATAGTGTTGTATACACAATCTATACAATCATTGTTCTGGCTAAATATAATTTCTCATAAGATCTGCAGTTTAGTTTAAAGATAAGCTATTGTGTACCTATAGCACTCTTTGCTGTCATTAAAACATGGCATGTCTCAGGAAAAGTGATCAAGGGCATCCACTACAAATAAGTCTTAACTTTGTTTAACTTCTGCATAATGACTTCATGTAATTTCAGTGCTTATCTCCATTAATAAGTGTGGAATATTTAATGTAAATGTAAATATTGAAATAAAACCAGCTGCTTCCATCTTAAACCAGCTAAGACCAGCCAACAACCTTAGGCTGGTTTTAGCTGTTTTTTTTGTTGTTGTTGTCGTTGTTGTTGTTTTTGCAGCAGGGTTAAAATCGTTGTTTACTTCATTACTTTTCTCCCTCCAGAAAAAAATAGTTAACGCATGATCTAGAATGTCCATACAGTATGTACATATTTACACCAAGTTTATTTTTTATAGATTCTGATATGTGGGTCGAAAATTGCGTACACATATTTCTATGCCCATTTTGTGCGTATGCAACATTTATAAATAAGACCCCTGGTCTTCCAAGATTATTTGTGAGTACCTACCACCCACTCTTTCTTAACTGAGTATAACTGTGCCCATTGTATACAAAATCACGTGTGTTAACTGTTTGTTAGTGTAACGTTGAGTGAGAGACGAGAGGTGAGCGGATCCAAATGCAAGCTTTTATTTACAGGACTTGACTCTGGGCCATCAGACGAGACGTGACTTGACTCTGGACGACCAGCTGGAGCGTGACTTGGTTCGTGGAGATCAACTGAGACTTGACTTGGTTCGTGTAGGTCAGCTGTGACTTGACATGGTTCGTGGAGACCAGTAGTGACTTGACTTGGTTTAGGAAAATCCGTTCTGACTTTGCTTGACACAGGAACCACAGTTTTGACTTTACTTGGCTCAGGAACAGTAGCTTTGACGTTGCTTGACTCAGGAATGACAGCTTTGAATTGACTTGACTCAGGAACAACAGCCGTAACTTGACTTAACTCTGGAAATACAGCTGTAACTTGGCTTGACTCGGGAACTTGACTGGACTTGGGAACAACAGCTGTAACTTGACTTGACTCTGGAAACACAGCTGTAACTTGACTTGACTCGGGAACAACAGCTGTTACTTTGCTTGGCTCAGGGGTAGCAGCTGTGACGTGACGGAGCTCCGTTTTCGCCGCCATTTTGTGAACGGCCTCTGCCGTCGCCGCCATTACATGAGCACGCTCCGGCGGGGCCACCATTTTGTGAAAGGGCACTGTTGTCGCTGCCATTACATGAGCGCGCTACGGCGCAGCCGCCATCTTGCGAACGGGGTCCGTTGTAGCTGCCATTACACGTGCGGGTTTCGCGGCCGGCGTTACCGACACCCACAGTAAAAGATGAGCCCACACACAATAAAGCAAAGTCCATGTAAGCAGCCAGAGATGAGCGCGGACCCTCACGTCTCAGTCTCGCCTTTAACAGTTCATTCAGACCATCACAGAAGATTTAGATTAAAATATAGTCCGGGAGGTCTGAATGGTTTGCAATGGCTAGAAATTCTCGGATGTGCTGTTCAAGAGTTCGTGGGCCTTGTTTTTATCTGAATAGTATCTTGGTTGTTTCCATACCTGTTGAATGTCCAGGTTTGAAGCTGCTGGATCCTTGTGTGACGGAGTATTCTGTAACGTTGAGTGAGAGACGAGAGGTGAGCAAATCCAAATGCAAGCTTTTATTTACAGGACGAGACAGAGACATGGTCGAACAGGCAGGGTCAGAACAACAGCAAACAGGCATATATGGAGTAAGACACAAGAATAGTCTGAGAGGCAGGCGCGGGTCGATCCGGGGCGAGGGGGACAAGGCGAGGGAATAATCCGTAAAACAGGCAAGCAGTCCAAAAGGCAGGCGGTGAGACAGACAAGACGAGATGGCCAGGCGAGAAAGCTAAATACGGGGAACTAGGGAACATGCGCGAAACAACCATAAAAATAACTACAACAAACCACAATACTCCGTGAGTAACAGGGGGAAAGTCCGGGGTTTATATAGAGCACTTGATTGGCCACAGGTGCTGACGCAATCAGCGCGATGAGTGATGGGAGAAGTAGTCCAGGGTGCAGTGCAACAGTCTGTATAATGTGAAAGAGTGATAGCGACATCTGGTGGTGAGCGGACTGAAGTTTACCGGCCAGATGACAGTTAGCTTGTTAGGATTTTCTTTTTAATAACTTAAAATTTTAAATACTGCATGCTAAACTGTGCCATCAGAAACACCGCATGGTTAAATTTTTAAATGTATATTTGTTATCAAACTAGCAATGGAAACACATCCTGAGATGTTAACTTAAGTGCAACAACTGTAATGCTAGGCAAATCAAAATATATCAAATGGAAGTGAAGCAATCAGTGTCAGGTTCATACTAAATTTAAAGCAGGAATTTTTGTTCCCCAATGTTTTCCTGTTCTTCTGTTAAGTGCATTTCACTTTGGTGGTCCATTAAACATGTAGTTCCAGTTCTGGAAGTTTTCTCTCACTTTTGTGGTGGTAAATTAAATGCTGCCAACAATTCAAAATTGTCTAGATTATGAGGAAAACTTATAGCAAGTGATGGAATTGTCAGACATGCTGTAGTCATGTCTATTATAGCCTTAAATCACTATACAAACACTATATTACTGTGTTTCTCATCTCTGTCCCTTTAGCGCCAAACATGATCAACACCTGAAATAAGCTAATCAAGGTCTTCAGGATTGCTAGAGTCATATGCAGGTGAATTTGATCAAGGTCGGAGCTAAACTCTACTGGAAAGTAGATCCCAAAGTTGAGAACCCCTGCTGTATTATATGCTAGTAACATAAGAAAAATCTGTCTGGAGTCAAGGAGATTCCCACAGTTACCCAATCAAACAGATCTAAACACTTATTTGGTAAGTATACCTTACTGGTAAGACACCTTACTGTAATTAAGCAAGTTAGCTATAAGTGTGAAAGGATTTTTTTTTGTTTGTTTCTGTCTTTCAGATAGTGAGATGCAGAAGCTGCAGGACATTCTGACCTCAGCAGATGTTCAAGGCACAAACAAGTATCCCTCAACATCCACATCATGGTGCTTGCACCAATCTGTAGCCCAAGCTGATTGGCGGAAAGCAAGGTCGTATCACATAAACTACTTGCCGTCCTGCAACGTGGTTCCAGAACATAACTGCAGCTACTGCACATATCTTGCCATCATTTGCTGCAAGGACTGCATGCCAGATGAGTGGCTGTGTATGGATTGTGTAATACACATACACAAACTCGCCCTTCATAACCCTGCATTGAGGGAATTTTAGGCTTGGGTTTGGCTCCCTCCTCTGACCAGCAGAGGGCACACTCTCCTGAGTATAGGCCTTTCTTATAGTCCGCGTTCAAAAACCAGAAGCGTTGAGTAGTTGTGTAAAATAACTTCCGCTGTAGCCTGTATGAATGGCAATGCCCACAGCATGGGATTGTTGTGATTTGTTAATGAACAATTCATCATGGATGTTTCATCAAAACATATTAACCACAGTTTCCAATCATTACTCGAGTATGACGGAACAAGGAAAAATGTTGTCATGATATTCCAACGCATATTTTGTGATTTAAATGGAAGCCCACAAGCCATGCTGTGTATTTATGCACAATACGTCAGAGACAGACCAGCTTTTTATTTAAAAAAAAAAAAAAAAGTAAGAATAACATACAAACACCACATCACATTAAAGAGCAATAAAATCGGCGTTCAGCAGGTGTTATCATGATAACAATGTTACATTGTGCAATAATAAAAACAACAACAACAGCAACAACATTAAAAATAAAATTTGAACAGTGTATTCTGAGAATTTCTCTAGCAGCCACGTGCAGATTATCAGTTAAAGAATCTATTTAACATTAGAAGATACCGTCCCGTATGTGTAATCTTCCAGTTTAACGTGAAACATTATGTAAGCGAGCCGTTTGTAAGCACTGTTGGTATTGCGACAGTCATGAGATAACAACAAGGAAAAACAGGAAGACAGGGTGAACACACAACTAATACCGACTTATGATGACTGAGAACGGACAAAGAAAGACTGAACAGAATGGGGTTTAAATACATGGGCAAACGAGAGCAAATTAATGACAGGTGCAGGGTAATTAATCAAAAAAAGCAACACATGGGAAAATGGAACCATGACATTACTCCCCCTACTCTACTATTTCATTTTACTCTTCGCTAATCTAATGTACAGGCTGGGAAAATACATGGAGATGTATTACAAAGAAGCTTTATGAAATGCACATTCTGCCAGTACCAGTGTGAAAAAATGGCCAGTTTAGAGCACTTCGCCTGCCCAGCATGTAAACCCAACACCCTTTCTCTTTGTGCAGATGGAAACAGAAAGCTGTATTGATTTCGTCAGTCAAAAGGGTCAGTTGTTTTATGCTATATTATGTAATGTAAAAAATTAATGTCTGACATTGAACATAATCTTTTACAGTATTCAAGCGAGCAGTCCAAAAGGCAGGCGGTGAGACAGACGAGATGAGATTGATTGATTGTAGACCAACACCATTGCTCTACAATCAAAAATCAAAATTCTAAATCTCTGCCTCCGTTTCCACTCTGTTCTCATTCTCTGATCTGAAACACAACAAGTGGGGTGACAAAGACTGAAATGACTGAGCACTAACTGTTATTTAAAATAAAATAAGCTACATACAAAAACTTTATTTGCTATATTTAGTAAATAAATTAATATTTCAAGTCATTAGAAAACATTATTGCATTGTTTGTGTCATCCTCTCTATCAGCAGCTGCAGTTTCTCTCATCTGTATCAGTGCAGTCACTGACTCCGACTGATAAAGGTTTTTGTACGACTCTTTATCACTGCACTGTAAACAATAAAAAAAACACAATTTGTTGAGTCAGCTTAAAATAATTTGTTAACTCAAATATCTAAGTTGTCACTTAGCATAATTTAACATTTCAAGTTGAACAAACTTTTTGTTTGTGTGGATGCAACATTTTCAATTTCCATTGCCACTGTAGAAATAACATATTCACCTATGCATATATATATATATATATATATATATTATTAAGCAAACATATCCATCTTAAGGAGAGTTTAACATTATAAATAAAATGTTTTATTTATTTTTTTTTCTTTCTTTTTTTTTTTCCCCAAGTCACTGTAATTACTGTATTCTTCATATCATGAGTTTAGACCATTTTAATATATTTGTAAATATATTAAAATAAAAAACACTAGTTTCATTATTAGTAAAAAAATATTATTAATATTATCTATAAATTGGTTTTACTGTTTATTGTTAGGTTTTATGTCCATTGCGGTCTTTTTAATGTTAAATCAATGTTGACAGGTTGCTATATGGAAAATCTTTGCATGTAACCCTTTTTTTCATTTGTGTATAGATCTTCAAAACTCATAATTGTGTCAAGTAACTCTAGACTAAAATACAGTAAATCTTAAACTTCAGTTTTTTTGTGAATCATGATGATTGAACTGCATATGAAGAACAGAAGCTTGTGGAGAAACTCCACAACATCCATGATAAAAGAGGTCACCGTAAAGGTCACCTTAAAACTCACAGATCATCAAATATATTTCCTTAAAGTGTCAGCAAGTGTCAGCACACAACAAAAGCATGAATGAGAAATATAGTGTACTATAAAGACAAACTGAATCAAATCTGTTGTAAATGAGATTAATAAACTCTTTAGCTGATAAAGAAAAATAAAATAATAATAATAATAATAATAAAATGTGTCAGACTGTTACGATGAAACACTCAATAATGGTTGAAAAAAGAAAATAATGAAATTACATAGGGAAATCAACTCAAGTGACAAGTCAGACAGTAACCATGCCATAGACATCGATATTAACACATAGAAAAAATGTCTAATGGACACTTTGCAGATGCAAACAGAGGCAATAATTGTGTTTTTTGTCTGCCTTTTCTTATAATAAAGTAATCTTTGGGCTGCATGTTACATTATTTATTACTTATCAGGGCACAGGGATGTTGAAACCTGAGATTCACACAGTCCATTCAGCATGCTTCTGTTTTTCAAATGAAGCCAAATAATATACACACAAGATGAAGTCAAGATGCATAAGTATACTGGATGAAGGCCATTTGCATTTAGTATATACTGTAAATGTTCATTTTAACTGTAGATAGAGACAGACATGTTCACAAGTCTTTCATCTGAAGTCCAAGTCGAGGCTGGAGTCATTTCAGGTCGAGTCTATACACTAGAGTCAGATTTCTATTAAAATGTGATTTGAGTGTGACTCGAGTCTGAGTTACTAACTTAATTACCCATCTCTGGATAAACATTTACAGAAGAAATTAACCAAATATCCTGCTCAGTTTTACAGACATTGAAGTATACAGAAGTGACTAAATGCAGTCTGTTCAGTTTGATTGACAGGGATCATATACTGATAATATTAAAACACTTACTCATTCTCTTCGGAAATACAAGATTGATGATGATTGCAATGGAATTGTGTTTTTAGTGTTTGTGTTGATCAGTGTTGTGTGTGATTGTGTTGTAGAGCAGCTGCAGTTTCTCTCATCTGTATCAGTGCAGTCACTGTGACTCTGACTGATGGAGGTTTTTGTACGACTCTTTATCACTGTGTGGACACATATTTACTGTTGATCCAGTTTACACTCTGACAGTAATAATCTCCTGTATCTTCAGTCTGGACTCCACTGATGGTCAGACTGAAATCAGTTCCATGGTCGGCTCCATTTCCACTGAATCTTGATGGAGTTCCACTATAAAGGGTTTTGATGCTGTGAACTAAAAGTTTAGGAGTTTCTCCAGGTTTCTGTAAGTACCAGGAGAAACATTGCTTACACCAACCATTTGACAGGTCTCCAATGGCGCTGCTGGTTTTACAGGTCAGAGTGACTGTTTGTCTGTTCTGAACTTGTTTCTCTTTTGGAGTCTGAATTACAGTCACCTGTCCTGTAGACTCTGAAGAACAATTAAAAGACATGAAATTGAAAGAGTTTTGAAATTATTTTTAACTGATGAGCTAATGGAATTAAGAATCTTACCTTGAAAATGCATCCCTAAGATCAAAATCAAGATGATGAATGTCATTGTAGTCGTTGTGTCAGTTATGATAAACAGTGTCAGTCATGAAGTGTTAAACTCACAGCACTATAAACACTCTCAGAGCACTGAAGCATGTGCTGACAATGCAAAGTGGCTTTCTTTCTTTTCAGTGGCTGTCAAACGATTAATCGTGATTAATTGCATACAAAATAAAAGTTTGAGTTTGCCTAGTATGTGTGTATACAGTGTAATTATTATGTATATATAAATACACACAAATTAATGTATATATTTAAGAGTAATATATTATTTATGTAGAACATATTTGTATTTACATTGTTCTTCAAGACATAGCAAACATTACGTTCTTTATAGGTACACTATAATTACAGAAACATACACCGTAAATTCAGTTTACTTACGTAGTTCTTTGCGGGTTGTAATCTAAAGCGTTACCCA
>JAHKKF010476464.1:0-13300 GCA_019740295.1 Labeo calbasu | reverse complement strand
TATATTACACTGTCTTATATACACTGTCTCAAATTTGAGACTGTTTGACTTAACTTTTACTTTGAAAAATATTGCAGGTAAAATCAGAGTCATTTCAGCAGAATCTGCATATTGAGTAATTTTGTCTCATGGATTTCATGGATTTCCAGTAGGTAAGAAATTCCCCTACATGTGCATTGGCAGCATTGATCGATAGATGTTGCTTATTTTGCTTGGGCCTTGGTGCCTTGTCAAGACAACACTAAACATTCACAATAAACAAGGTGCTTATTCAGGTGGTTGTCTACTTGTCCATGTCTTTATAACAACACTGTTCAATTTGGTTATACAAAAATTTATATGGATGCCCAATTCTGTTTCTGGAGCTCTACCTTCCTGCAAAGTTCAGCTCTACCCCTAATCTAACACACCTAATCCAGTTAAGATCTTCAGAAACAGTTGATAATTACAGACAGGTGTGACAGCAGATCTACTCCACACTCCAGTGGTTTGAACCTCAAAACGTTTGATAACTTGCCTAGAACTTTCACCATTTAAGCAATAAAGTACGAGAGTCTGTGCTGTGATTATGGTAAATGGGGTGTTTATAGCCATGACTTTATTAACAATACAGCACAGCCTTAAGTGCCTTATTGCTTTATAAAATAGTTACATTAGCTGGGCTGCTCAGTGATATGGCCATTACTATATTGTGAATTTTCGCACAGCTGAAATGATTTGCGTAATGCCCCTGTGCTTAGTGGCTATAAAGTACGAATACCATCATGATTAACATACAACTGTTGCACAATTAAAATACATTTCCAGGTTGTATTTAGTATTAAAATGTGATTTATTGTGAAAATATATTAATCTTTTCTTCAGTTGTTTGCCTACTCTTTTGCAGTTAACAGTAAATATTGTCTACTAGAACTGCTTACTAACAATAATGATTGAAACAAATAAATAAAAACAGTGCAAATTAATCATTTTCAGTGTTACAGCAAAAACATGAACAGCAAGGGCGATACTGTGACACAAATTTCAGTAGCTTGCAGGGTAACTAAACATTCTCATTTATTTTTCACACTTTGTCTATTTAAAAATGCACAAAAAGACCAAAGAAAGACAGAGATAAAAGTGAAATGATAAAAAAAATGTATATTTAGAATACCCACACATAAATGAATACATTTCTCTCTATGTATACTATATCGTGCTAAGTGATTTTCTATGGCTAGATATAAGGGAATTTAGCATATAATGGAATGGTGCAGTTAAAGATGTCTTGCCATACAAATGAATATGTCACTGTATGTACTGCATGTTGCTACAACTGTAGCGTTGTATAATATTGTACAATAGAAATGACATTTTAACATCTGGATGGAAAAGAGGACTTTAAAATAATAGAGCAGTTCAGTATATTGTTTAGTGTTCAGCTCTATGGTTCCTCTGTGATCAGCTGTATAGGCACGCTGTTGGACAAGGGCTGATGGGATGCAGCAATGCCACGGTGCTTCATCAGACTGATGCCACAGCTTGTGCCGGCAGAAAAAGGCATCATTGTGGAAATGATGAGAGCCAAGCAGTCTGCCACATCTTTATTTGGTGCACATGCCAATGCTGGAGTATGTCCTAAAATGTCAATGAAATCACTAAAATGTGATAGTATAGATACCAGCAACATAGCATTTTTTTTTCATAAAACATCAATACTCATTGGCTCTCATTACTGGAAATCACATGGTTGAAAAATGTAAGAGAAGTTCACTTCCAGAACAAAAATGTACAGATAATTTACCTTTGTCATCCAAGATGCTTGTGTCTTTCTTTCTTCAGTCGATAAGAAATTGTTTCTTGAGGGAAACAAAGTCAGGAATTATCTCAATATAATGGACTTCAATGGTGCCCCCAAGTTTGAACTTCCAAAATGCAGTTTAAATGTAGCTTGAAATGGCTCTAAATGATCCCAGCCAAGGAAAAAGGGTCTTACCTAGCAAAGCAATTGGTCATTTTCGAAAAACAAATTGACAGTTTACATACTATTTAACCTCAAACGCTGGTCTTGTCTAAGTCTGCATGAACAGTTGGGGTATGTTGAAAAACTCCCATCACATTTTCTTCCCCAACTTCAAAATCATCCTACATGCAGAAGTACCAACTCAGTGTTTACAAAGTGAATATGCAAAGAAGATCAAACGGCCTTTACACAAAAAAAGATAAAACAGCAATGTAGGGCGATTTTGACGTTGAAAAAGAAAACGAGACCAGAGTTTTTTGTCATACCCTAACAGTACTGACCCGGATTACACAGACTACGACTGTGCATCGCTGAGACGAGACAAGACGAGCATTTAGAGTTAAAAAGCATATAAACTGTCAATTTGTTTCAAAAATGATTGATCATTTCACTAGATAAGACCCTTCTTCCTTGGCTGGGATCATTTAAAGCCATTTGAGTTGCATTTAAACTGCATTTTGGAAGTTCAAATGTGGGGGCACCACTGAAGTCCACTATATGGAGAACATTCCTGAAATTCTTTACTTAAGAAAAATTATTTCTTATCGACTAAAGAAAGAAAGACTTGAACATCTTGGATGACAAGGGGTTGAGTAAATTATCTGCACATTTTTGTTCGGGAAGTGAACGTCTCCTTTAAGCTCAGTTAGTTTTTACCTCACCACTGATACTGTATTTAAAGAAGACAGAACAAATACACATTATTTTTCTAGTTGTAAAAAATATGAAGTTATATCCTAAGAAGGCTATATGACAAGTTTACATTAATCTCTGTAAACATTTTTTCTGTCCACGCTGAAAGCAAAAATGGTGCACGAAATGAACAACTGGATTTTGGACTAATGAGATACCAGTGTTGGAAGGGCTACAAAACTTAACATAGAAATTCAGAAATACAGTCACAGTCGAGACAAAAACTAGGATTAACATGCAAGAAAATTTACTGCACACCATGTTGGGACATGATGAGTCAGAAAAGATTATTAATCTAGCAGTTGGTGAGCAACCGCAGGCTCTTCACACACAAGATCTACAGTACCTTTTAGTAATATTGGTAAAGTAAAATCTTTTGATCCTAATGGCCATGGAGAAACTTACCATCTTTATCTATGGCCAGAACCGTTGCACCTCGAGTAAGCAGCACCTCAACCACAGTAGCAAGACCATTTCTTGCTGCAATATGCAGAGGCCTAGTGGTATGAAGATAGAAAACTTGTGAAAACAACCAAATAACAAATAAGTATCAACGCACATAAATTTATACAGATGTGAATGCTCACGTTTGGAGTGCAGTATTTGTGGTATTGATGAGAGAGGGCTCATCAATCTCCGCCAGAATGAGAAGAGCACACATTTCTTGACTCTGAAGAGTTAAACAAGTGATGTGAACAAGTGCATTTATAATGAAAACTCACTGCACAGATCATGCTGTGTAATAGGAAACTACAAGTGATGGGGTTCATTACTCTTCTACATGCGATATGAAGTGCTGAGTTCCTGCTGATGTCGAGCAGTGAGAGGTCCGTCCTGGCCTGATGAAGCAAGATATCTGGAACCATATAAAGTCTGAAATGATCACTGAGACTACTAATTATACGTAACACATAAACCACATGTTTTAAAACCAATGTAATCTATGTAACCACTACACCGTATGATATCAAGCTCTTTTGACAATAAAAAAGTAACAATACAAACCGACAGCAGAAGTATGCCCATTTTCAGCAGCAATCATTAAAGCAGAGCGGCCAGTATAATCAACTGAGTTTACATCTGAACCACAGGTCAACGCCAGCTGCAGTGCTGTGACATTTCCTGCATATGCAGATGCCTGTAAAGGAGTTCTGAAGATAAAATACACAGAAATGTTTCAAACTAAATGGATATTACTACTATTAATAACATTAATAATAATAATGGCAATATTTTATTTTAGGGACTAACTCACTATTAACTAGCATGCATATTACTAGCATATTGGCTATTTAGTACTTATAAAGTACAAATTATTGCCTTATTCTGCATGACCAAATTTTAGAGTCCTACCCAATACCTAAACTTAACAACTATCTTACTAACTATTAATAAGCAGCAAATTAGTTTGAGGCAAAAGTTGAGAGAACTGGACCTTAAAATGAAAGGAGACCATAAAAATAATAATAATTCTGAAATATTGGTGGCTTTGTGACATTAGATTCTAAAAATTGAGCCTCTTATTTCTCCAAAGTGGTTGGTGACCTACTGTAAGTTAATATTTGAAGTCGACAATAGACATACAAACCTTCCTTTGGCATCTCTGAGGTTCATGATTTTTGTTCCCATAGTTTGAACAAGCAGCTGAGCAGCACCATCGTGACCAGCAATTCTGTGGAGAAAGAAACAATAAATTTTCAATTTCTTGAAATGTAGAGAAACATTTTGAAGATGGCCAGGTGAGGTTTACTCACAGTGCACAGTGCAGTGGTGTAAAGGGATTTCCTTCCTGAAAGCTTGATGGTCTATATTCAAGTAAAACTTCTAGACAGTCAGAGTGCCCTTAAAAAAATTAGCAGTTAAAAAAAACATTCAAATATAGAATGTTTCCTTAATTTTAGGTAGCAAATGAGAGATTTGTCATTCATTAGTATAATTCTCAGCTGATGTTTCTCTATTGATTTAACATTTATAAAATATTAAAGAACCAAATCTTACCATGGTAAGCAGCCCAGTGAGTAGGTGTGTAGGCACTGTAGTCTAGCAGAGAGTCAAGGGGGTCTGAGAGCGATGCAGCATGAAGAAAAGGATGCAACAGCCCTGCGTGACCACAAGAGGCAGCCAAGTGCAAGGGGGTTCTGCCATAAACGTCCCTGCACAGAGCAAAGGCTCCATGCACCAGTAAAGCTGAGACACACAATTCACTACCAACTACTGCCTGAAATACACAGAGAAGACTGAAATTAAGTTTACTTTCACAGTTTACTGTACTAGCATTGCACAATACTTTTCAAGTACTTTTGGTAGCCCAGAGTTGAATTTTATGATGGCACTAAAAGTAACAAATAATGAAACAAATCACAACTCAGTAATTGTTAAAGTTACCCTCTTTTTAGTGAATGCCAGCTGCTGCCATCGGGAAAGAAATTGAGAATGCCAATGTGTAAAACCAATAGACTAAAACTTTCATTTGTTCCTTTGTTCCTGTCTCGATAAAACTGCTGAACTCCACCAAGAAAAACGCACTCAAAGCATATTAGCACTTTACTGTGTTTTGCACTTTACTTTTTATACATTGTTGTAATTTAGTTGCATGTTCTTAATTGTTTTATTTAATTTGTCTTTATTTATTATTACTGTTTGTTCAGAGCAACATGGTAGACAAATAAAGATAAACAAGATAAACAAATAAAGTTTATCCTTATCCTTAAAGTATAAAGTAGAAATACAATCCAAGTGACTGAAAGAATGTCTACTGTCTATTTGAGCAGCCCCCTAAACTGAACGTTTTGGTTGACATAATGTTGAAATTTGATAACTAAAATTTGGTAATCTGGCATCTAAATCTTTCATTTAGGATCTACTGTACTGAATCACAAACAATTTACCCAATACATACTCTAAACAGATAAAACATGACCCAAGAAATTGACTGTTTGTTTGTTTCTTTTCTTTTCCCCCAAAATGTAACAACACTCAGTGGCAGTTGTCTGGTCACTAACCACATGCATTCTGGCTTAAATAAGAGTCAGCTGAATCTTCACACATTCTGTGAGGATGATGCACTGATCAGTCCTTTCCACCTTCATATTCAAGTAAAACGACTGATCACATTCTGATCAAATGTACATAAATATATTTCTTTACACACACACACACACACACACACATGTACACACACACACAACTTGTTTTCAACATTCATCAGACCAAAGACAGCCACGGCCTCTACAAGCATGACATTGTCTTAGAAATAATAGCCAACAACTGGTGGATGAAGATATTAAACATATCTGGCTTGATTTGTTGGATTCAGGCTGCAAAAGGAATTGTGATCTGCAGCACATTTTATGTAATGCAACCGCAGACTGTCAGAAATTCGACAGTGGGACTGATGCTCTCCCCTCAAGCAGTCAGGAGACACAGCCTTCGTTGGTTTATGCAGTTATTAGATGTTGTTTCTTGTGCTGTTGGCCAGCTAAAGTTGGACTGACCTGATGCTGGGCATGAAATAGTCTGAAGTAGACAAGCACTTTCTAGTTGGCCACCCTGCTGAAAAATCCAGCATTGCTGGTCACCAGCAAAAGATATGTTTCGCACACTGGTCCCCATCATGGAGTGCTGGTTACTGGTTTGCTGGTCCCCAGCAAAGGATACTGGTTGGTTGAATATCAGCATGGGAAGCGGGCTGTCATGGCGGACAAGCATATGTTGTTTTTGTATAAAAAAGCTCCAATTTATGTTTTTTGTATGAAAAAAAGTGACCAAAAAAAGGTCACATTTCTTATTGGGTGTTTATAAGTTAAAAAAGACCAAGACAATTTTCCAAATTAATTTAACAAATTATTTGATAAAGATAAATGGATGTTGATGGTTACATGCTTACTGGTACACAGTAAAATCCTGTTAAATTGTTAAACCAGCACTGATCCTTTTTCATATGGTCCAAATATATATAAAGAGTAAATGTATCACTGAAGCAGTCTTGTGGTTAGTAAAATAAAGTAAATTCAGTCTACAAGTGATGACTGACCATAAGTAATGATACTTGCTGTTAACAAACAAAATCACTGAACATAACAGGAACAGAAACAGAAAAAAAGAGATGAGCAGACATACAACTACAACTTACTTACAGCCACACTTATATGAAATCAACTGCAAATAAAATTTCAATGATATTTCACCAGAGGATGCTTAAACAACTTAAAAAACAGCATTACCATCAGCATCAGCATTACCATTGCCTTTATTTCTTTCAAAAGTTGCTTAAGTTTGTCTCCATTGTGATGATTAGTGTTTCCTGTAGTTAGGTACTTGGCAATTGACTTTGGTTAAATTAATTCTGTTCCAGCAGTTGTTAAAAGTGCATGCCATCACTATAGTCAGCAATATTTCACTTTCCTGATTGCGATGACATACTTCAGTTTTACTATGTGCACTTTTTGGAATCAGTGACTGACAGCTGGGTTTTGACACATGTGAAGATGTGCAAGATCATGCTGATGAACCAGCTGCAGTAACTCTATTTTGCTTAAAAACAACATAAATATGCTGGTCCACCAGCTAGACCCATGCTACACCAGCATAAGCCAACCTGAACCAGCTTTGACCAGTTTGGAATTCATGCTGGTTTATGCTGGATTTTTCAGCAGGGTGTACTGCATGTCTACTGTGTAGACCTCTATTTTTCTTTTAAGACATTCATCAAGAGGTCTTAGAACCTCAGCACATTTGACAAACCTGGTCAGGAAACTCATTTGTGCCCCATGCATCAAAGCTTTCATAGTACAGAAGTCATGCCTCAACTCGCACGTCAACAATACTGTGCTTTTGGCAAGCGGTGCCCCCGTGGAACATGCTGGGCCTTCATATCGAGCCAGACCATGTATCATGTGAGACTGGATTCTCCTGCTTCTCAGCCACTTCAGGGTTGTGCAGAGATGTGGAAGGCTCTCTGTCAAAACACTTGAGTAGGCTCAAGTGGTCATGTAATTGACCAACAAATTTTTTGTGTGTCCATTTGGAAGCATGTCAAAACTGTGCAAAATACATCTATCCTTCTGGACAGGGTTACCATCCAGTTTCAGCATTATCCTCCTCATTTCTCAGAGGGAATCCAGCTTCTACGGTGTATGCTCTTTTGCACCTATTTGAGCCAGGCTTCAGAGCAGGTTCACAATTCAGCTGCTGGCATATAGCCAAAAAATAATATACTACTACTGGCCAATGCAACAATAAAATATAACTTTTAAAAATAGTTTAATATAAAATCTAACATAATAAAATATAATTTAATAAAATATTAAAGATGGTTTCTTTATAGTCTTTTCTCTTTTGACATTTAGTGACATTCATTCACCCCCATTTTAATATGAAGTTGCTTTCAAATTTGGCTGTTCAGTTATAAGTGTACAGTGGCAGCCCAAATGAGTACTGCTTTACTCAACCATTATGGCAGTAGGCAAAGCAAATATTTAACATTTGAATATGAATGAATCTTTCAGCTGTCATCACAGAATGTAAGATGGCTTGTAAATCCAGTCTATTTACAGAGGTCAGTAGCCCTATTTTTGTCTTCAGTCCAGTTAGTATTGCAAAGCACTCCTATAATAGGTTGTAGAGTCAGCATGGCTAGTTGAGCTATGGTCCTACCTACTTTGGCATGTGTCAAATGTCAATAATTGTGAATGAATTCTGTAGTTGAATTTAATCTAAAGTACCTCATACGTATGAACAGAATAGCACTGTAGGTTACACAGCCATAACAAACTACCTGTTCTTGTTTGGCAAAATCCTAGAACTGTATGTTTCCACCAACCAACTGAATGAAATAAGCTAAAATAATTGTATGCAAACAAGGCAAGACACATTTTAGTGGAGCAAAGTGATTTTGTTAATTGTTTTTATTTCATCTCATATATTACTTAGGAATTCAAAGAAATTCAAAATTCTCTCAAGTGAAAGTATTTGGAAAATAACTGGATATTTCACTTCATTGTGATAGCTAAAAAAAAAATCACATTACTTTCATAGCTGTGGCCTATGGTCAGGTGAGATCTAATCATGATTTGATCACAGAAAACACAGGCCGATATTCCCCCTTCAAATTCTTTGCTCAACCCATGAGTCCTATAATTAGGCCACATGTGTTGACCCGTCCTCACTACAGAGCTTAGATCTGCTGACATCTTTCCTACATTTATGCCCAAGTGACCTAAGCTAAGTTTGGAGATGATTTGAATTCAAAATGTTGCCAAATGTGAAACTTAGAAGGGCTGTTACAATGAAATGGATATCTTATAGGATTAGTTAGTTGCAATGATTCTGAGGTTGTATAAAGACCAAAAAATATAATTCCCTTTTGCAGAACCAGGTGCACTCAATGCTGCCAACACACCTTAAATTTCCTTAAGGTATTGACAAATTCCAGCACAATAATGTGCAAATATTCAGATACACAAAGCAAACCCATGCATACATACATACAGAACATATACTTACTGCACAATGTAACGCAGTGCGGCTTCTTCTGTCTCCAGTGTCTGGATTACTTCCTCTCTCAAGCAGCATGTGGACACAGTCAATGTGACTGCCCAGTGTCGCCAACATCAGTGGAGTCCTACAGATACCATTAAACTATGCTTACAATAGCACTTCTTCAAACAATTAAATAAATAAAGAAAGAAAGAAAATAGGGAAAACAATATAATATATTAATGCTTCTGAATTCTCACAACATTCTGATCTAGCAAATTACTAAACTTTGAGCTATGTCATCAAACAGGAATATGAGTCTGAACAGGCAGTTTTGAAAATGATGTCCTATAAACATAGCATCACTATGGGTTGTGTCTTGCTCAAACAAGCTCAATTTTCATTGGACAATGTTACGTGGAGTGTTCATTTCCTGGTTTTTATAAATTGGTTGAACTATGTAGCCACTGTCTGTTTTCATTTGGTTTTTTAAACAAACATGAAATGGCTAAAATAGAAGTTGTTGCATTAATTGTAAGTAATGATTTATTTACTCTCATTTACATACTGCATATTGATATACTGTACCGTAGAATATAGCCCAACCCCTGAAAACAGCCCCACCATTATCCCTCCTCCACCAAACTTTACAGTTGGCACAGTGCAGTCAGGCAGGTAACATTCCCCTGGCATCTGCCAAACCTAGACTCGCCAATTAGGCTGACAAACAGAGAAACATGATCACTTTACAGAACACGTTTCCACTGCTCCAGTGTGAGCGTGCTTTACACCACTCCGTCCAACATTTGGCATTGGTGATGTGAGGCTTTCATGCAAGTGCTCGGACATGGAACCCCATTTCATGAAGCTCCTGCCACACAGCTTTGGTACGCATGTCAATGCCAGTGGAAGTTTGGAACTCTTCTACTATGAAATCAGCACAGCGTTGATGACTTTTACACACCAAATGTTGATGCACTTGGTGTATAAAAGTCATCAACGCTGCGGACCCCAGTCCATCACTTTACCTTCTGCTTCATGGCTGAGTTGCTGCTGTTTCTAAATGCATCCACTTTCCAGTAATACCACTTAATATCTGCCAGATATGAAATTTTACAAACTGACATATTGAAAAGGTGGTATTGTCACAAAAAAAAAAAAAAAACTGTGACAACCCCCTTCCCCCCACATAGTGCCGTAAACTGGCTGAAGAGATGGCACTGGAGGTGGATGAAGGGCTGATGAAAGACAGGAGACCAGAGAATCCAGGGAGGAGTAGATGTAAGAAGGACCCATTGGAGGCAATGTTGGTGGGAGGAGATATGGAGGAATGGATGGTGGAAGGACCCATGGAACATTGGATAGCTGATGAGATCCCAGGAGACGACCATGAGAAACGTGACTCACGGTAAAACTGATGGAGGGAGGAGCCAAGTTGGAAACCGACTGAGTTAATCCTGGGAAATGATGAGGCTCAAGCGACGTATAATGAACCAAAATTCCCACAGGCACAGATGTAGTAGCCGGCTTACACACCTGGTCAGCCCAGGATCTCAGGCTTTTCCTTTGAGATGGACTCGGCTTTCGGCTCTGGCTCAATTGTGGGCATCATCACACGTATGAAATCAGTGGTGCACATAAAGTGGGTCTCTCAGTCTGCGGTGGGCAGGTCAAACAAGAAAATGAATGGCAAATAAATGTTAAATGGTAAAAATGTTGACCTTCTGGTTGTGCCACTGTCCAAGCTGGATCTTGTGGACAATAATCTTAACTTTCTCAGACTTTGTATGACAGCATAGTGTGAATTTAGTAACTGCTGCACTTGTGTTTTCACAAGTGCCAAAAGGAAGAGCACTGCAAGGAAGAGGAGGGTAAGACAAAAGCCAGAGGACCATGTGTTTATGTTAATAAGAGACTGGTAAACAAGTGATACTATTTGTGGATGTACACAGCTTTGAGTCTGTGGAATTTTTAGCAATAAAATGCTGGCCCTACTATCCACTGAGGGAATATTACTGCTATTATCACTGTCTACATGCCCCTAAATGTCAAGGCTGACAGCATGCTGATCAAACTTTATGATACTGTCAACCATCACAAAGAGGATTTTCTACCTAAATTCTACCAGAACGTTACGGTCCCCACAAGGCAGAGCAGGAACCAATCACGTCTACACTGATGTACAGGATGCTTAGAGACGCTTGTGTTAATGCTTACATACCAACCACTTCAGAAACAGGAGAA
This sequence comes from Labeo calbasu, assembly GCA_019740295.1. NCBI lineage: Eukaryota > Metazoa > Chordata > Actinopteri > Cypriniformes > Cyprinidae > Labeo > Labeo calbasu. The sequence goes on along the minus strand of JAHKKF010476464.1, from coordinate 1,884 downwards.
ACCAGTTTTTGAAGTCATCAAAGGGAGCAGTCTCAGCCCGATAACAGTTTTGATCACACTGAGTGAGTGTGTAGATGATGTTGCAACCTTAATAATGGTACCCTAAAATAACATATAGGCATAATAAAGAGGTTGGCTCTCTCTTCAAAACAAGTGATGCTACTTTCAGGGGAGGTGACAAAACAGGAAAGCCAGGAAGCAAGAAGGGAACCCAGGAATAAACTCACTGCTGGGGTAAACAGGGCCTACAGTAGGTCACATACACCCAGAGGATCCAGGAATACTTAGAGACTAATGAACCTCTATGCATGTGGCAGAGATGGGACCAAGTCATTCCTCTCAAGTCACAAGCAAGTCCCAAGTCAAATCCCAAGTCCTCAAAGAGATAAAGTTAATGAGATAATTAACTGATTAATTAAATGATAATTATGCAGTGCATGATGGGAGTTTTTACTATGTTGTTACCCAGCATGCATTGCAGCATGAAACATTTTATTGATTGTCACCATTGTTGAGATTCATATGCTGGTTCTTGATGTCTGTGTACAGTAGTACAGGAGTTAAAATTTTCATATGCATTGCATAGATTTAAAATTGTTCACTATAACTATTACAACAACACTTTGCTTGTAGTTCCACAGGGTTGGTAATGGAAAACCTAAACATATAAAAGGTGAAAAAAAAAAAAAGCTATTTTGTATGTAATCAGGACAGCTAATGATGACTATTTCACCATATAAAAAGATCTAATAGCTGTTCACTGATCTCACTGCTTTACAACACCACATACTTTGCTACAGAGAAAGATCTAACGCAGAAAGTCGAGGGTCAAGAGCCCAACTAAAGCAAACACTGATCTGATGATGGTGGTATCATTTTAACCAATAAAGCATCAACATCTGATCCTCTGTAATTCTCAATAACAGCAGGTGTTCATCACTAATGTACAATCATCATTTAATTAGTCACTTAAGTATCTCATTAACTTTAACTCTTTGAGGACTTGGGATTTGACTTGAGACTTGCTTGTGACATTTATTTATTTATTTGTATATTTAGTGCAAAACGGAATTGATGGGTTATTGGTTAATATTCAAAGGGGTCATCGGATGCCCATTTTCCACAAGGCATCAAAACATGGAGGTTGGACTGTTACAACTGATCTGAAGTAAGAGGCTCATGTCAATCAACTATCATGGGAGCGGCCTCTGTCGGTGTGACGCCACAACGACAAGCATCTGAGAATGGCTCGATTTTAATCGACAGATTAATTAAAAACCACTGCATGGATTTTTATCATTATAGGGTAGATTTGTACATACACTGCCAACACACATTAATGTTCAAACAACATGTAAAAGTGAACTTAGCATCCGATGACCCCTTTAAAATTCAGCATGGTATTAAAGGTGCACAATTTTTCTTTGTTAGATACTATTATTGGCAGTGATTTTAAACAATGATTTAGACACCTATCATAAAGTTTAATATAATTTTGACGATTGGATGCACAAATGCAGCCATCACTCTGAACTATGCTGTTCATGCTGTTTACTCTTATAATATGTATGTTTGTTTTTGGACCCTATTTTTGTGTTTGTTTTTGTAACTTCAGCACTGGAAACTTCAGCACAATCTAAAATAGTGATTTATTAAAAAAAAGCCCTAAATTAAGTGATGAATTTCTGTTATAATGTTTAATTTGAGAATAAATGTAATTTGGTTTTATTAGGCATGTTATCTTATGTACCCCCTAACCATTACAGCTGCATTGTAACTGCATTGTAATAGTCCGACCCCGTGGTATAACGAGCACACTCGCGCCCTAAAGAGAGCAGCCCGGAAAATGGAGCGCAGCTGGAGGAAAACAAAATTAGAGGTTTT